>JACEOJ010000191.1:843353-853782 GCA_013761285.1 Campoletis sonorensis
AAAAAAAAAAAAAAAAAAAAAAAAAAAAAAAAAAAGAAAAATAAATGAGTAAATGAAATAAAATAAAATGACAAAATGTATTGTGGCGATGGAGTGATTGAATGTAAGTTGTATGAGTGTTTTATATTTTGTTAGGACGAGACCTTTATAGAGGTGGAGTCGTATGAATGTTTTGTAGAGTGGACGGATGAGTCAATTTGTGTATGATTGATTTCATTTTTGGAGGCCAATAACGAAATCAAAGCGGGGTAATGTGATGATTTATTAGTCGCGCGCGCATTTACCACCAAATGTATCATAAATCATCGTGTTTCTCCCTACTTTCTGGATTTGTATAAATTTAAGAGAATGATCCTCCTGTCTCTAGTCAGTGTGACCATCGCCTTTGCAAAATAAACATCGATTTAACAGACCTCAGTATTATTATTTGCCTCTCCCATAAATTTTGATTTAACGGACTCATTGAAACCAGGCGAGTCTGTTAAATATTTCTATAAAATTAAAAAAAAATCATTACAAAGAGCCCCCTGGCTCTTGTCGATAAAAATCAATCGATGTAACAGAAGCTGCGAAGATAAAAAAATTATGAAGTGGAAATGGATTCAGTAAAGTAGGATTTGTTCAGTTGGAAAATAAATGGAATTTGCAAAACGCTTCTCTCTAGAAAAATAATAGGAAATTAATAATTTCATATCTTTTCGAAAAATGAAAATGATAATAACTTTCTTCATTATTTGTTGAAATGGAAAGAAAAAATGTAAATTTCAATTAAACCATTTCAACATCCATGAATGTGAGGGTGTTTGCTAAATTTTTCAAAAATAACCATCGAGTTTGAAAAATCATACAAAATAAGAAAAATAACTGTTGTAGAGGCTGAATATTATGGAACTTAATTCTTTTTATTTTTCCAATGGAAATGTCTTTTGTTATGTTAATCTTGGAGTTATTCGAAACCACTGGTTTAAAAAAAAATACGATTCGAAATTTGAGAAAACAGAAGGACAACAGTGGGAGATGAATATGATTGTACGGATTTATATAAATACATATTCTACGGACTAAGGATTACGGTTACCGTAAACACGAGCGAGAACACGAGAATTGTGGTTTTAACAACGTATCCACATTTGGGATTTTGAAGCTTACCGGTGCAACCCCCACTGGGGCTGACGGACACTCGGCCCACCCTTGGCCCCACTGCGCGGTAAACGACCGCTCCTACCCAAACAAGAGAGACCCTTCTTACATCACTTTTTTTCACCTCCTCAACTCGCCAAATATTTATTTTTCGTACACTAAACAAATCAACATCATAAAATTGGCAAAAAAAAAAAATATTGCATTAAGAATTAAATGTTTCAAATCTGATGCAACTCCAATTTGAAATAATTTTCTTTTCATGGAAAAGTGTTTTTATTTTTTATAAATTATTCACTGACACATATTTGATTTATTTTATTTGATGAATTTGCCAATTTTAGAGAAGTATTCATTACAAATTATTCATCCAAGTATTTTAATAACACTTCGATAACGGGTTGAAAATCATCATCAAAAATAAATATCAGGGAAACGACCGACAATTCTTTCATCATGCCACTCACATACATCCATACACCGTTAGCTGGTCGATTAATATATATCATACGTTTTGAGATAAAACATAGAAATTGATTCCAAAAGTTTTGCTTATGACAATTGAAGTCGAAAATTTCCTCGCCTACAGAAAGTCACATTACGAGAGACCCTTGTTCACATATAACTCAGATTATCATTGGAACGTGATAAATAAGTTGTCAAATTATAACTGAAAAATAATCATTCACCTATGGAACAAGCAATGAGGTTTTAGATTGTTATTTCCTTTTTGAAATAATGTTTTTAATAATAAAAATAATCGAGGAGACTCCTCGAAGGGCACAGATCAGTAGCTCATAGTAAATTGAAAATATCGAAAGGTTTGATAAATAGTTTAATCCAAAAAAAAGTGCAAACTTCGATATCATTCACTTCATCCAGCAAGAAATTTTTTTTAGGAACACAAAAAAAACTCTTTCTTTCTCATATACAATTTCACAATTTCTTCATTCTTTTGTTGCGTGATATCTTTTTATTTATTACAGACATTCATTATTTAATATAATCCTTAAACGTACTATCATATCATAGAGCTTCAGCAAATTATTACAATCATCGTGTGTCTGTGTGAAGGTGTGTATGGATTTTTGTATCGATAGTTAATTTATTTCCGTATTATTCATGTTTTAAAAATTATCGCGGTATTCCATAGCAATATTTCTCAATAATCGTCAAAATGTTTTCTTTCTCAATTATTCTGTTTTCCAACTTTGACCTTCTTTGTAATTTCATCCTTTTTGTATTTATTATTATCAACGATATTTGCATACACACGCTTTTCGCACTCGATGTATTGACTCGACAAAAAAATTTGAAACTAACGAAAAGGAAAACGAATAATTCTGCGCTTTTAAGAATTTTTGGCTTTCGATGATTTTTGAGTTGTCAACGATCACTTGGAGCGATCGCAGCGATTTATAATAACGTTCTTACGAATAGCAACAATTTAATCGTAGCCCGCTGGCGAAAATTTTACTCCGATTTGTTTATTATTATTTCGAATTTCTCGTAATCGTCCGTTTATTTATTTTTGCACAGCAGCGCGAATTTCAATCAACCGAGCAAAGCTATCGCGAGCGAGCTACTGGCGCGCATAAAAATATAATATCATTAAGCATCGTGTATAATAACAAATGTAAGCTCAGGACAGATGATATATATATATATATATATGTATATATATATATATTTAGATATAATTAGAATTATAATTATTAATAATTTTTTGAATTATTCGTTCGGTGTGTTTTTCAATATTTTTTTTTCTCTTATGCCGACTCGTCAGTGATTCTCTCGTTTGTCGCACAAACACATATACTCAGATTCGACGCCAGTTACAATGACGGTTCCCTTAAGTTTATCACGAAATCTCATTTCTTGGCAAAAAATTGAACCTTGTTCAACACATTCGTGTTATTCTTTTATGTATTCTTATGCATTGATTTTTGGTTTGTTTGTTATTCTTTAAATTTCATCGTGATTAAAATTTCGATCGTCCCTCAGCTCGGGCGACGAGGACGGACTCGTCCTTAGAAACTGTACGCGTGTCTAGCTACAAACTTGACTTCCCTCGCGAAAAAAATTATTAGTAGTATTTTTTCTTTCATAATTATAGGTTTTTTTAAATTAATTCATTAATCAATTTGCCTTGTCTCATATCAGCGACGATAAAATCGACTTTTAAATTAATCAACGGATCACAGCTTTTTGCGAACAAGAATGAACGATAATCGAATGGACGATTGGACGGGAAGAGAGAAAGAGAGAGAGAGAGAGACAGAGAGATAGCAATTGAGGACTTTGCGATGAAAGGAGAGAAGAAAAACAAATGAACGATTATATTTTTTCGAATGAGAGGACAACTAAAACAATTGAGAAGATGTTGGAAAAGATAAAATAAAAAATAACATAAATCGAACAAAAAGCAGAATCCTTTTGATGGTCTTGGGCCAGTACCAATTTGACTTTTTTTGCTGCTTTCATGTTTTTCAATTTTTTACTTTCTCTTCTACGAGGGTTTCGGAACTTTTATTTCACTTGCCTAATGGGGCTGAGGTCTTACACTACGATTAGCAGTAATAATTTCTTTTTTTTTTTCCATTTCCTTGGTTAACAGATCGGTAGTTTGGAGATTGCAATTTGCTGCTATTTTCATGGACTCGATATTCTTCGTCATTGTGTTTATTTTTTCGAGATTTTTTTTCTCTTCGTTCGAAAGCTGCACGTTGCATTCTCCACAATCGTAAACGCCTATCCACGATATACCTAATTACCTACGCTAATTGATTTTCTTTTTAATTGGTATTTTTTTTTCTTTTCATTAATTGTTCGATTAAGAGGTTGTAGCTTAATAGAGATTACATAGAACTCACTACTGTATTTATCTACTGTTCAACGTCTACAAGAGAAACACGTTAATTTTAGAGAAAGTTTTGCTCTGAGGAAAGTTCAGAGAATATTTTATCGTAGGGATGGAGGCTCATGGGAAAGGGAAAAGTACATTTTCTATAAAGAAAAGAGGGAGGGGATGATTTTCTTTTTCTTCATTTTTCGAGTGTGTATTTTTTTCATATTTGTTTGTGTATATTCTGCCATATACAGGGCATCCTAGATTCGGACGTGCGCTTTATCGTAGTGACATTTTCAGGCATTCAGAATATTTTTTGTGTCGTTTTCTGTCATGTGATAATGCAAGAATTTTTGTTTCAAGGAATATTAGTTCGGACGAGAGAAAGAGAGATATTCTGTCAGAGAATACGTAAACAAATAAAAAAACATTTAGAAAGACTTGACAGTGACTTAAAATTCTTAACAATCATTGCAGTCATTTTCGTCTTTGGATTGAATTTGATAGAATTTAATATTGAATTATTTTTCATCATTTCTTATTTCTAATCAGTAGTCAATAAATTGTCAACACTTAATTCATAATTATAAATTAATTCATTTTCATTTAACTTTCTCCCGAACTCGAATATTTTAATCGGTTTATTTATTTGGAGTTATTACAATAATAAATTAATCGAAGTTGGCTGCAGACATAATGAATTTTTAAATGAAGATAGTTATTTCTCCAAGTGGTCAACAAATTTGAAATAAATAATTGATAATTTATTATTTCTGTACTCCAGTTTTTCTCGAACAGTATATATATTTTTTTTCGTTTTTCTAACAGAGAAAGGAAACTTCATAGTCGAAAATTTCATCAGCATCGTTCTTCTCTGTTTTTTCCCCATCATACGATTGCACATTGTTCCTCGTATCGTTTTTTCTCGTGTGTTTTATGTGTGTGGGTGTGTATTTGGGTGTGTTTAATTTTTTTTTTGTCGATATACCTAATGGAATGGGGGTAGAGGCAGGCGACGCTTCGCTTGACGTAGAACCACAGAGTTTGCCAGCCACGCGTCTGTGAACATTTTTTGCACAACTTCCAGAAATATAATCACCATCAAGAGATTGTAATAATTTTTTTCAATTTGAACGATTTAAATTCAATGTAAAAAAAAAAAAAGTTGAAAAAAGTAAAATCATCATTAATCGTGATTCGGATCGAGAGTATTTCTCCATACGATTTTTCGAAAAAGAAAGCAAACGAGCACATATGTATGAAATTCAATGACAAGGTCAGTTTCATTGATCGTCGCATTCATTTTTGTTTTTAACTTATTGCTTATTTTTTTTTTAAATATCTTTTGTTGTTGTTGTTTATTCTGAGGGTAAATGTAATCATAGAAATAACATTGCATTAATATTTATGTTTATTATATAGTCTGGCACGTGGGCTCCTTAGTCAACAAATATGTATTTGAACAACGTGTATCTGCATTGTTCTTAAATTTCAATAATCAATTATTAATGTTTACATCGTATTGGGGCGTGAAAAGAACATTTTCTCGTCTCTTTGTCATCCACTCCGAAAATTGCTGATTTTTTATGTGAAAATGAACGTGAAAAGTGAGCTCTAAAAAAATGAGTCGTCATTTTCATTGACAACCAACTATTAGATTTTTTTAAGAGTTTTTTTTAGATTTTCTCATTATTATCCGCAAAAAAATCAGTTTTAAGGGTAGGACACGAGAAATAAATATTAGTTTTTTTTTTCACGCCCTATTATTTATTTGTTTTTGTATAATATTGTTATTTGTAATATATATTTGCATTTTATAATCCACGATATTGCACCATCGGGGAGAAAAAAAGGCCAAGGCATCATTCAATCAATGTGTGTTTAATTATATCGATCTCACGCGTTTTTCGGTTTAATTCACAAATGATTCATCAGATTTTCAAGTGAACGCGACCTAGAATTACATACTTGACGTTAAATTCGCGCGACTTTCTTTATTTCCTTTCGTTTTCCTGTCACGAACAATTATTTACATTCTTTACATATTAAACGGTAGATTTAAGGGTCGGGAGGATCAATGCCATAAACGAGAGTAACGACTTCGGTCACAGTCGATGCACAGAAAAATTTCTAATTAGAAACAAGAAGAAGTTTTCTTCACATTGAATATTCATTATTTTGCTTTCCACCATTCACAAACAACAATTATGATCAATAATTTTGACAGCCATAACTTGAATATGGAAAAAACAATGACAATGTTTTGTCGAATGAAAGTTCTCTTGCAATAAAAAAAAAATATTTTGTGTTAACAAGTGGTAATGAACGTGAAAAAAATTGATGAGTTTATATTTTTTCAAATATCCAAAAACACTAGGGTAGAAAATTAATTACGTTTTTCCAATCGAATAGTATTTATCCCCGCTAGAGATCGAGTCACTGGACGAAGACGAAAGAAAACGATTTTTCAGGTGGTATGGGGATAACGAGAAAAGAGAGAGAGAAAGAGACAGAGAGAGAGAGAGAGAGAGAGGAAGAGCGACAAACTGCGAAATAAAGAGTTGGAATCGATTCGATTTCTTTTTATTTTTTTATTTTTTTATTATGATACAAATCAAAGAAATTAAACGAGTCGTGGCTGCTTCATTGGATTGGTTTCTCTCACCGTTTATACATCTAATGGTGAAGAGAAAAAGAGAGAGAGAGAGAGAGAGAGAGAGAGAGAGAGAGGGAGAGAGAAAACCCTATCTAGGAAAATGGGGAAAGAGATAGAATGGAGGAAAAAAAAATTCGAACAAGCCCCGGACCGTAGAGGCTGCTGTTGCAATGCAACGAAGGGGGTTGAAACGCCACAATAAACCCACCCTCTTTCTCGTCTCTGCGCTTCTGTCACGCTAACGGTAACCGACGATTTATTGCGTGGGTGCATCGAGAAACGCTCGAGAGCGTGCTGTACCGGTAATGACTGTGAAATACGACGTTGCTCGTGCTCTCTATCTACTTCCTATATATTCTACCGAGCCCTTTTTCACCCTCTGCCAAACTCTACGGACACGATTTTTCAACGACTCAATCCAGAGTATAAAATTTCTTGACGAAATAATAAAACACATTAAATTAAATCATAATTGAATCTGTGAAATAATTGTACAAATCGTACAGGACGCGATTGTTTATTCAGGACTCAAGAATTTCTGATGTCAAAAAATTGCAATAACTTTGGAGAAAGTTTCTTCATTTTTCTTGATTAACGAAAAACTAATAAATTCCCGTTTTAATGGCACTCTCGGAAGAATTTTTACAATTGTTTCGCAGATTCATGAAAACAAAATACTTAAACATTTAAAATAAAATGGTGGGTTTACAAAGTTCCTTTCGAAGATTTTTATTTTCATGAATGATTCCGGCACAAATGGTGAGATTAACATTTTGCTTGGAAATAATACATTTAACTAAGTTATTTTTTTCTATTTTTGCTTTTACGAGCTGGGGTATAACCGAACCCCGGTAATTATACTGATAGGGATTAAGAGCTTACATACACTTAGAGTTGCCAAAAAAACGAATTTCAATAATATTGAATAATATTTTGAACTAAAACGCAACATTAACAATTGTAATTGGAAAACTGAAGAAATGTTTATAATCGTCTAAAAAAAAAGAGTAAATGTATAATCTTAATTTGCTTAATGAAGATTTTTAAAAGTTTTTAACAGGCAAACTCTCACACCTAAACTTTCATTACGAATAATCGATCACGAACGCGAGAATGAGAAGCTTCGATTATTGCGCGTTTTATTTTATAATATTCGTTGTTTTAGTTGATCCGTATTTTTTATATTTATTTTATTTCATTCTTTTTCAATTATTTTCCATTCATTTAAAATGGCTCTCATTGTTCGGGAATGATTCTGTACTCTGTCGAGTAGGTGTGCAGCGACGGGTCTCCAGAATTGAGTGTCGGTAGTCCCAAGGCACCTGGAAAAATTACACCAACCATACCAACCCCCTAAATTACCCCGCCAAAGAAATTTAAAAAACTAGTCGAGTATGACTAATAATAGAAAGAAAAAAAATCAATGTTCAAACAACACTATGAAACAAGTGTACAGCAAGCAAAAAAACAAAACAAAACAAAACAGCTAGGTCACTACAGCTTAAGGTTTTATTAAAATCATGAAACTCGAGCGATGCAGATAAATAAAAAAGAGACTAAAAAATGTAAAATTAAATTATACAGAGTAAATCGAACGCAAGCCAATAGAGAAATATAAATATAAAATATTAAAGTGACGCGTTATAAACAATGGAATATTTGTGTTTTAGAATTTCTTCAGTTCTAAAGATTAGGAAATTTTAATTTCGAGCCAAAGGATTTTCTGATTTCCGCATCGCTCAAAGCATGGAGACAAAAAAAATTGTAAGCACTACGTGAAGGATAAAATGGTATGTGTATGAAAATCACTTCGGACAAAGTGCGAACTCGTCAACCCTTTCGTTCAAAACTATCGCAGTGTGCAAATAATTTGGTTTCGATCGCGAAATTAATTTTTAATACGACTAATGGTTTGGGAAAAAGCTTCTATTTTGTTTCCAATCGTCGGAAAGTTAATTATTCGAGGTTGGAATTGAATAAAATATTTTTCTTCCATCTTGATTTGCCCCTCCTGTTGGGAATTGTCGATTCACGAATATCATTTTCGCGCACGATCTAACTTTCGTTATTGGATTCAATCGTCGAGAAAAAAGAGAGGGATAGAGAGAGAGAGAGAAAGAGAGAGAGAGAGAGAGAGAGAGAGAGAGGGGGGAGAGTAGGAAGGGGAGGGAAAATCGTGGTGAATATCTTGGTGGGTTTTCCCTCGTAAGCTTCACAATTCCTCGGAGAACGATCCAACTAGATTCGTTTATTCGTGGTTGGACTTCCCTCGAGAAATTATTCAGCGCGTTCGTGCGCAAATATTTTTATTCGCCCATACACACATACTCCCTGACAAAATCACAAACGTATATCGCTTTTTTCACCCTAAAAAAATTTCTGTATACGAGAAAAATGTTTTTCGGACGTTGTTATGTTAGGGGATGGGGGTGGTTTTTTTTTTCTCGCCAAAGATATAATTAAATACATTTGGCTAAAATCAATGGGAATTCATAGGGAAAACAGGGGTGATATTCTGAAATTGATATATAAAGCGATAAAGTGATGATGATAATAATAATAATAATGTTACAAGGATTGATCGATGAATCGATCATTATCTTGCATGTTGCATGAGCAACCCTCTTCTACGACCATGCCTCGTGAACCATTCGCAAAAGCAGAGTTTCGAAGGATTGTTTTTTGTAGGATTACATATATACGTACATTTATTAAGGGGTGTATGAGGGATGAACGTGCTGTTAAATATTTTTTTCTTTCCATATAAACATATCATTTCTTATATATTAAGAATATATAAGGGATTTTAGGGGATTTTGATGTAATGGAAGAAATACGTTCATGGGAAAAATGAGCATTATCAACATTTCGAAAGATACAATTAATTTTTTAGAATTTTACTTCATCATATTTTCGAAAATTGAATATTACACAATTTTTTGAACGTTAGCAGACTCAAGCAATCATGCAGGGACAATGGTGGGAGAATTTACTAGAAAAATAAAATACTTGTGAACGAAATACTTGGCCTGAAAAAATATGAAAAATATGAAAGCCAAGGATTTTCATTTTTTCAAATCATGGGGGTGGGACTTGATATTTATGGGAGTGGGAACGAAGCTTGGCAGAATCCGGGACAACGACGAAACGAATCCGAATAATTCGGATTTTCGTAAGTCAGTCTCCACGGATTAGCTCAACGTCCGAAAAGCATTGTTTAGAAGAGCATTTCATTTTCGCTTTGTCATCGTTAAAGTTTTGATAAATGATTTACAATAACAAAGAGAATTTTTGTGATTACATCCTCCTCGAAAAATAAATCCGAACTAACGAGGGTTGGGTTTACGAGTCGCAGTTTCTCCGGTTGAATAGGTAAAAACATACATTTATTGACTACGAACAGAACATATCTAAAAAAAATTAGACAGGCAAAAATAATTTTGTGTGTCTTAACAAGACATATTCGTGCGGAAGTTTGAGAAAAATCTTGTTTCTAGTAAAAACTCAAAATTTCGATTGCCCCCAAAATCCAATTTCTATCTCCATTGTTTCCTTCGGATTTCGAAATGTTTGCTTATTTTGTTTATTGAAAATTATCGAATAAAATACATCGTTCTGTCCTGGGAGCTCGGAGGAATTTTCATTTTCAGAACGAAGAATTTCGAGATTTACAACTCAATACGATCGAGTCGCTTGACCCATGAACTTTTCATATCTCTCTCTTTCTCCTCTTTCTCCCTCTCTCTCTCTCTCTCTCTCTCTCTCTCTCTCTCTCTCTCTCTCTC
>JACEOJ010000191.1:853792-918379 GCA_013761285.1 Campoletis sonorensis
CTCTCTCTCTCTCTCTCTCTCTCTCTCTCTCTCTCTCTCTCTCTCTCTCTTTCTCTCTTTAGCTAGCAATTCCCTTGCAAAACGCCCCCCAACTTCGATAATCAACCACTTCGATCAGAATCTCATATTTCCCGGGACCGAAACCGCAGCCGAAATAGATAATAATCATCTGCATATCTGTTTCCACTCCAGTTACGTAGCATTATTAATCATTCGTATAAATCGCATTATATATGAGGCATTCCACGCCATTTCGCGCAGCAGCCACCACAATTTTTGATTTCCTCGATACTTTTCTGGTAAAACAGTACGATCCCATGAAAAAAATAACTACATCAATTTTTTCAATTGTTTTCTGAAATCCTTAGAGAGTTACAATTTTCAAGAAAAGTAGTTTTTTGTAATCTCAGCAATTTTGAAACGCCTATAACTTTAAGCAAATGAGAATAACAACAAAAGTTGACATGTTTGGTTTTCTTTTTTTTTTTTTTCATATTAATGCATAATTTCGTAGAAGAATACGAAAAAATGATGAAATTCCTTTCAACTCGTAGGGTAAAATTTTTTCCCCAGGACTATTGATGTTTTTCATAAAACGAATGATATTAGACGCTTGCCCAATGATGAGCCGTTTCTTTTGACTATTCCGAATCAATATGTTTCATTTTTCAAAAAAAGTTGAATTTTTTGTTACCAACCCGATTTCGATTGACGATAATATCGATTCTACAATGCGCGCGCAAAATGGTGTGGGATGCGTCATGGGTTTTCCATCTAAAATCACCAAATTTTCCACCGCACAATTTTATTATTCACGAGCACAATTTTGTCAGATATTCTCCCATAATCGGATCGATTATACCTCATGAAAATGAATAACAAATGAATATGAAAATGTTCTACCTTACGATTGATTGCCCAAAATTCATTAAATTCAAAAATTCATTCTCAATTGTTGCGAATCACGCGATCACGATCATTTCTGCGACGTTTGTGTTTTTACGTTATGAAAAAGTTGGTAACAAAAAAAGGAACAAAAAGTGATTAATAAAATTGAAGATCTGAACCAATTATTTATATCATACAAAAGTTGTACTTTTACAAAAATACAATTAAACAATAACAATAATATGGAACAACGCTGTATTGATGACGTCAAAAAAAGAGCTTTGAAACAGTTTGTTTGGAATGGAATGCCCCATATTTTATTTATATACATGAATATATGTATAAATAAAATATACATATAGCTATGATTTTATTTGTATATCTATATACGTATATGTAATACATATACAATATGATAATAATATGCATGATATATTTAATTAGCCGTAATAAATAGATAATTATGGACACGAGATTAAATCGACAACCGGAGATTTCTCCTGGTAATATCGTATACAAACTTGATTATAATTCAATCATTGGTAATTTGTACAATTTCGAGGGCATTCTGTTGCGGTGCCAGCAGTAAAAGGTCGAGTGACTCTCTTTTTTTTCGAGTGGTAGTGGGGGAGGTGGTGGGGGGCAGTAAAATGTTAATTTTTCAAACAAATAAATTGAAATGAACAACTCATCTTTTTTATTTTTTCATTTTCATGACATTGGAAAGATATTCCTTGTATCATTGTGACAATAATTTCGCATTCATTTCACAGAAATCATAAATCGTCACAAATTAGGTGTTTCGATTTGAGAAAAACAATTATACGGTTTAACAACGCTTTCAATGAATCATTAATGAAAATAAAAAAGAACCTAGTTAATAAGACGATGACGTTTTGGAAATTTTTTATTTTCGCGACCCACACTTCCGAGCCCGTTTTCTTAGTTTTGAAAAATCGTTCTCTCCTCAATTCATTTTTTTTATTCATGTATTTATGTATTTAATTGCATTTATATATATATTTATATATATTTAATATATTCGTTGGCCTTTTCGAGTCTCTGACTCACGAGGGAAAGTTTTCCAACCGTTAATTTAACAATCAGTTGGTACAATTGTTGTTCATTTGCATAATAATAGTAATTTCAATAATAATTGATTAGCAGTAATAATAGCGATTGGTTATAGTGTGCGCAGATCTTGAGTTAGTTCACAGAGGCATGGCATTGTAGAGGTCCAAATTGGGATGATAAAAGAGTGCTGTTGGGGTTGGTGGATTGTGATGAGGATTTTGGGTCGCCTGTATGTGATTTAGGTTTAGGTTTAAGGGCGCAAGATGGGCGGCATTATGGTGATTAAGGTGGTTAAGGCTAAGGTTACCTGTCGGGTAGGGTAGTCCGAAACTAGGGTACCCAGAATAGCCGCGGCCTGCCGCGTATGCCGCGTACGCTGCCGCTGGGAAACCTGAGAAAATACAAAAATATATTAACCATTTTTCCAATACAATAAACAGAATCGTCAAAGAAAAAAAAAAATAGAATTTCAAAAGTTTTAATTGGAACAAAAGATATCTAATTTCATATTTTTCCAATAATCATATTTTTTCTACTCAATATCATTCGTTCTGCATTATTTTCGGCTGCTTTTAATTCTTAATGAATAAAATTTTATTTGATGTAACACTTTCGTATTAACGTTTTTTCACTTGACAATTTTTCTCATGAGGAACCGAATAATAAATCGATAACGAAATTTGGATTCTCTAAACGGTCTGTGTTGATGAGCGATTTAAAGATCACAAATATATCATTTGAACCAATCATGAGGGTGAGTTTTGTGTATAAATATTTGATTCACTACATGACGTTATTGTTTAAACGATTGATTTTTGTTCAATCCATTAATGAAGTGAAAGTATTGAATGATCGATGTCTTGTAGTTTGACTTACCATCGGGTAATGCTCCCAGGGACCACATAAAATCTACAAGGAAAAACGAAATCCATTAATAAATTGGCAAACGTGAAAACACGTCGAATTTTTTGTCTCTTTTTCGTTTCCTTTTTTTTTCTATCCACCAATTCATAAATTTCTCTGATGATAATTTTTCTCCGTTTCTTGATTAAATTCTCTCGGTTTTCTATCTCTCTTTCTGTACATCCATGAAGCTTTGAGGTATCGATCGAGAATTTTCGCGGACTCGTTTCAAGCACTTTAAAAAATTTACATTCGCGCCATCCCTAGTAAGAGCAAATTTTATTTTAGTTTTTCTCACTAAACCGTGAGCTTCGCAGAAAATTGTCTCGATCGAGATTTCTAAGTTGAACAAAAAATGAAAGTAGTTCAAAAAATTATTCCGAGAGAAAACAATAGCGAGAGATGTTTTCAAAAATCAAACTCGAAAAAGGATATTAAGACATGAGATATGTTTATGTGTAAAAAAAAAAAAACAATTAAAATAAAGTTCAGTTAAAGGATCAAAAGCGTGACTATAGTTAAATAAATAAATATTTGGCATCCATGAAATTTCATAATTTCACACTAGATTCAAAATAGAAAAAAAAAAGTAAATAAAAATCCAAAAACAATCACACATCTAGGAAATTTCGACTATCTCGCATCGTTACTATAGCGCAATATAAATGTGTGTATATATATAGATATATAATATTATATATTTATATATAAATATTTCATATACATATACGTATATAAATATTTTTTTTTTTTACTAATCTCGAATTATTAGGTATTTTAAGACTAATACTACAACGCTCGTCCTAAGTATCCCAATCTACGACAAAAACCTTCTTTTCTCTTTCCTAATTTACTATTTGGTTATGTATGTTCTTTTAAGCCTTGAGGTGCTATGGTTAATTGGAGTTAATTCATGTTTGTACCATTTTAAGGTTTTTTTTCCTTCTTCAAACTCCACTAGCTTATCGGATATCGACTAACGGTGTATATATTTGCCCAACGATCGTGAATTTTTTTATATTCTTAAGGTAGTCTTGCCAAAGCGTTTTTTAGGGGAATGCTACGAAATTTTGAGGGACAATTTAGAGCACAATTATGAAACTACCTGTGAAATTTCAAGAGTAACAACTAAAATTATGAGATTTTTTGACAAGTTAGATTCTAGTTTTCAAAAATTATCCGAATGGTCAACTTTTGAGCGTGACTGTGGCAACACTACCATGTTGACAGTTCTGCCGATGGTTAACTGGAGAAAATTTTTGGAGAGTCATATTTGTGGATTTTTGTTTTCCTTGAAGTAATCGACACTACATCGTCGGGCAAAATATTCACACTACTACGACATTTAAAATTCGATGAATACAATATAAAAGAAACACCGACCACAGTTAAACTACACACTACAATGGCTATACTATTTCCATATTGATTTGTATCTTTCACAATAATATACATGTATAAATATTTCAATCATTTATCCATTAATTTTCGTATGATATAAATACATAAATATATAAATTTATTGCATTTATATATATGTATATTTATATGTATAAATTTATATACGTTGATGACAATTACGAAGTAGCTTTATTCTATACTAGGTAAGTACACCGATACATGTTTAATTAGTATTAGTGATTCCGTACCTAATTTACTACCGGGCTGGTTTTTATAACTCGAAGCACGCGTCACTACTGTCTTTCTTTTTTTTCACCCCAACTCTGTGATTTTCTTTTCTTTCTTTTTCTTTCGAAACGTTTGCAAATAGTCACGCAACTAAGAATAGATACGTCGTCGCAAATTTTCGTACTTTAATGTATGCGAGAACTCGCATTACTTTGAAATCAGAAAGTTTGAGCTTTAGCACTTAGTCACTGTAAAACGTCTTGGAAGCTTGTTGAGTTTATATTCTGCTTCGCAGAATACATTGAACTGATTAGCTTGATTTTTCGACGAGACCATTTTTTTTCACACGACAGCAAATTTTTTCAGTGAAAGTCGACTTTTTCTTGTAAACAAAAATAATTCAATATGTCGTCCTTGATTTTTTGCGCGTCCAAAAAAAAAACCGGCCCAATAAGCGAAAGAAAAAAAAAATTATACTGGTATGAAACAAAAATGAAAATAAAAAAAAAAATCTTATAGGAACAAAATCCTGTTAAGTCTGGTCTACTTACGAAACTGACTGTGTTGAGCCTCTCGGGCATAGTACGTACTTTCTAGGGCACACGTCTCACGCATTAATGATTAAGGTACGCTGGGCTATAGCTTAAGAGTGTGTTATATGTACCATAACAAATATATAGAGGTATATAAGGTAGGTATATAAGACAGGTAAGTACGGTACATGTATATTTAAGTCAAACACCCGTCTTTACTCGGGAATTATTAATAAATATTATACGTTAACTATTTATCGCTGTTTTGCGTCATGTTATTTTTCTCAATTGTATATTTCTTTGCCTTTCATTTCGTATAAGGTATGATGCGATAGGGCTTGTTACGCAACGTTCGTATCAATCCTTCGTCAAATTATTTTCAAAGTAGAAAGATATTTTATTTAAATTTATCAATTTTTTTTTTTTCTTACACGAAGAATTAAGCAAAGACGAATAATATGTTCTAAGTCTAAACGGTTTTTATATAATGACTTCTCAACGCTAGTTTCGCTAGATATATTTTCGACAATAGGAACGTGTTATTTATTGAGTTTCTTTTTTTCATCGTTTTTTTTTTTCTTGCGTTTTTTACTGTTGGCGATATATATATTAATATAAAATGATTATCTCATCTAACTAGATCGATCCTAAAGGTCGCGCTAAATAAGACTTTTGTTTAATATATATTATTTATATATATATATGTGTGTATATTACTTAAGCTAAGGTATTTATCCACAAATTATTTATTTACCTATGAGATATTTACCTAAATTTCAAATGCTTTCGATGTTTAGTATATATTTATATATATATACGTATACATATATATTCATATATATATCTCCATGTTTACAGATATATATGTACATATATGTATATGTAAGGCTATTACAAAAAATCTAGATAGTATAATGCGACTCTCATAAAATATATCGATCCAAATATATTTAAATACTATGGCGTATTGCAGATAGAAAAAAAGATATATGTATATGTATATATATTGTTATACCTCAAGTCTTTATCGTTAACTACACATGGATCTTTCCTTCGTTTTTAGTTTTTAGGTACGCGTTTTTTTTTTGCTTTTTTCTTTTGTGTTTTTTCTTTTTTTGTCGTTTGATATTTCATTGATCGATATGTGGCATACACTCATGGAATGATATCGATAATCATAGTAGAAATAATAATACTACTAATGTCGATATTTATCATTCATGTATATACATAAATGCATATATATTTGTTTGATTATGTATATACATGTTATGTATATATTGTATAATATATATAATTGTTTTGTCATGTTATTCGATCATCGTAGATTCGATATCGTACCTCTCTCATCTCGGCAATTGTTTATCATTAAATATCCTTTATAATCATCATTTTTCTTCTGATTATTATGAAATTTCATGAAGTTATAACAAACAGTAGTACGCAATAAATGGTGTACGACGAAAGAAAAAAAAATTGTATGTATAAAATACTCGTGATTGGAAATATTAATGATTTTTCCACTCGACTCCACTCCACTTCACGAGCTAGCTCCATTTTATTTTGACATACGTTTCTTTTGTTTTTTTTTTTGTTAAGTGCGCCGCCAGATTCTCACGTCTCGATGCAAAGACTCGAATATAAGTGTTGAAAAAAAAAATTGTGATGAACATATAACCGGTCGTTCGTATCCGTCCAAGCTGTGAACATTGTCTGACTTTGTATGGAACTTTCTACTTGCAACGACGATATTCCTTGGGCCTTCATCTATCTGTTGCTCTTGGCACATTTTTTGATTCTTCTATTGTCATTCAACATTATCGTACTAATTTCTACGGACTTTCAAGTTTCTCTACACAAGATAAATAGACAATTGGCACTCTCTCACGACCCTCCCACGTTAGTGGCTGTGTTTGGAAACACGGATTTCTCGGGTTCGCTCCTTTTTTTATCATTCATTATTCATGGGAATGAAATTAATATTCATAGTTAAAATATTTATGTAACCGACGTGACAGTGTTTCTTAATGAATTAAGACATTCATAAATTATGGAGTTTTGTTACAAGCTGCACAACTGGTGTAATTGCACAAGTATTTCCTTATTGCATCAGAACGAGTATTAATTATTTGGACATTTTGATAAAATGTAAAAATATACATCGAAACGTTATTCAGTGGATTAATGAAAAAGGGGATGAGTATAATCTTTCATCAATATTTGACGCGGAAGTTCAGACCAGCTTGAGGGCCTCTCGTTCTTGTCATCGCGGTGTATACACTTTCGACCAGCATAGCTGCATATACCGAAAGCTGAGGGCATTAAGTTCCATGGAATTTTAATTGAAGTGCTTTTAGCGGTAATTATGATAGACGCCGGAACTTAATTATTCGGTATAGCCGTTCGGATGAACGCGAAAAGGGCTTATGGGCAAGTGAATTACATACTTCGAAAGTGGCATACTTATCATCTCTCTTGCATGATTGAAAAAGGGGCTCTTTTACTTAAAGATCTTACGATTAAGAGAATATTGTACGTCAAATTTCTTGATAAGTCTTTTCCTTTACATTATTTTACTGGCTATGATGAGGCTGTCATTTTGTCATTGAAGAGATTTGAACAGAAAGTGAATTGGCTGCAAAATATTCGGGAATGAGTTTCTGATAAATTTGGCATGGGAAATTCGACGTATTGGATATTAATCAATAATGAATGATAAAAAATGTGTGTCATTGCGCTGGTCACCGTCGTATAAAGTTCGACACAAAACCAAAGATTTCCGCGACAGCCAATGACTCCTACTTTATTTTTTGTATTTATCCCTTCAACCATTCTTCATAACTATTATCGAACAAATATCGCGTTGTTTGGTTCAATTTTTGAACAATTTATTGGCACTGAACTAAACTGTATCTAATTCCCTATTGGAATGAACTACCAGTCTTCCTTGATTGATATTCCACGAGTTTCATTTGATTTGCATCTCGTACTTAAATACTCATCACTAATGACACAACGTGTGTTCTATTGAATAACATGTCGAGGCCCCCATTGGTGAGCTAATTTTCTGCTAAATGTAACAATAAACAAAAAAATATATATCCTTATTATCATTCCTAAAATCTAGATCTACTTTTTGTGCTACGATCACAGAGTTCCTGAACAGTTACATTATAAACATCAGGTGAAAAAGGTGCTTTTAAAAAATCTTTCGAAAGGGAATGCAACGTCGAGTCAGTCTGCAGTCTCGTCATGGAATACTAGTAGTTATGGTTTATATTTGTTCGGCATTTCTCATCGGAATAGAATATTTCCCTATAGGATTTTTCACGAGTTTTGACTAATGACTTTTGGTCGAATGGATTTCTTAATTAAAATGTCGTTACGACAAGGATTCAGAACAAGTTTCAGTTTTGAAATATGAAATTTCAACTTATTTCTCAAGACCAACCTAAATTAATCATATTCGTGGAATATTGAATGTAAAGAAACGAAAACAAAAATGTTTTTTTCGAGAAAAGTATCCACTTAAGCAAATACACAGTCACACGAAAAAAGGATCTTGATCTGATGACTAGATCCACGCAACTCTGTGTATCTTGACGCCCTGAAACTGAAACCACCATCAGAATCGAACGAACAAGTCTGTATTCGGCCCTAACCTTAAAAACACTTGAAAATCGCTAAAATGACCATTCTCCCTTTCTTCGTTCCTCGATGATATAAATTTTAAACACAGTTTCTTCTTTGCAACCGCAAAATTAGCTGTTTTGTTGTACAACAGGTATTTTTTGAGGTCAGGTTCCATAATTTTGAAGTTCAGAAGTGCACCGTGTTGGTTTGGAATAGAGTCCGCTTAGAATTCGAGATTCAAAAATCAAAAGAATATGTGGTGAAATTTAATTTTCCGCAGGCAAGAAGGATCATTTCAGCGATTTTGAGATTTTTTTATGGTTGCGGCTAAACATAGACCTATTGGGTAAACCCAGATGGTGGATTCGGTTTCACCACATCCACACCAATACATAGAGGAATATGGGTCTAATCACCAGATGAAGATAATTATTTTTTGTGTTATGATTATATCTTCTGAAAAAGTAAGGAGTAGAGTTATTTTAATGGTTCATTCTCCTCCCCCGTTTTTTTTTGTTTTTGTTTTCATTTTCTTTCACACTGCGTTCTTCCTATTCTATTACACTTGTATTTTTTTGCCTTTTCCTTTATTTCTCTATCGCACTTCTTCTACGTCTCAATTTTATCTGTTTCTCGATTTCTAATCTTTGCCTTTCACTGCCCCATCTATTGAATTTTTCCATACAATCAGCGCTCGATTTTAACTCTCACTAAATGTTCAGACCCTTTTTAATGTGTTGAGTTCTCTCTCTATTGGGGTCTGTTGAGAGGAGTGAGGATTGTGGGTCATAGGCCGATAGCAGGGATCGGATGATAAACGGTCCCCATGTCAAGTCCCTGAACCCCCAAAAGATCACTCATTGAGTACGTGAGAGTGGCGGCTCGAGAGGCAGCAGCTGCCGCCGCAGCCGGATGTGGCCTGTATGCGGCGGCAGCGGCTGCAATAGCTCTTTTAACGTCGTAGACCGCTGCGGCTGCAGCCGCAGCTGCAGGCGCGGTTGCGTATTGATAAGCCGCGGTATTTGGTGTTGCAGTTACTATTGGAGCTAGCAAGTGATGGGGTGGGGCTGACGCGTGTGCCGTTGCCGCTGCAGCGGCATGTGCAGCCGCCGCAGCCGCTGACGACGTTGGCATTGGATAAGGCGCGTAACGATATGTTGTCGGGGGTGTCGCGACCATCACCAACTCACCGTATGCACCTCTCCCGGCCGCTCGCGTCTTTGCCAAATTCGCTGGTAGCATCACTTCTTTTGGTTGGGCTTTCTTACACTCGACCTGCAAACAATATTCCGTCGTTAATTCTTACCATTCGATGCGATAATTGTAGCAACAAAATTTAGACGAAGCGCAATTACAATTTACTGTTTCATTGGGAAGGCTGGGTTGATAGACTTAAAAGATTTGTAAATTACGTTCGGATCGATTTGGATAATTTTTGAAACTAAGTAAGAAACCGGTACGTGACGAGATGGCAGCCAAATCGTTTGAATGCTGGTGACGAGTCACTCAGTATCTCATCGATTTCTCCAAGTGCAAGTAATTTTCTAAAATGTTTTTACTCTGGATTTTTGGGCAAATTGAATGGACGGTAGACTCAGTAATCTGCATGTTTTAATAGAAAATCAGAAAATAATGAAATGTCAAAAGTATTTACGGCTATACTTGATTATGATCATCATATTTGTTCATTCAGAAGTGCTCTAAACCCGAAAATATCGGGAATTTCAGTTCGACACATCTTCACGGGTCTACAATAAATCTTAATATGAAAATCAATGTCTTTTTGAATTCAAGAATGTTCTTAACGCCGAATGATTGCTCATTGACAAAAGGGTTATCGGCTCAATATGTATGAGTTTGTTCTCCAGAACAAATGGTTATAGTACAACGTGCTCAAGTTCTCAGGAATTCTTCTTTCGTCAGGAGCTCCAATCGATCATAGAATTCAATATTTATCGAATAGATTGAAGGTCCTTCCTCGAGAGTCCGATTGGGCTGACTGGATTGATTGGACAAGAAATTCGTTTATTTCGAACTGGTGAGATGACCCTGTTCCAGCGTGAATCTCTGAAAGCTTTCGGTGTTGTCCTCAAACAATTCAACGACCCCTATCCTGCTTCGTCAGGACGTTAGCCTCCTTCTTCTTCTCCTTCTCATATCACGATATAACTTTCTCATCTTCCAAGGCTATGGACTTGCTCTCCCATGATCCAGACTCGTAGCACGGAGCAAATATGTACCAAATAGAAATAAGCTATCACGGGAGATGCCTCATGTCCTAAGCCATTTCCCGTTAACAAACCCATTTCCGGTTACCATAGAAATATAACGTTCGCGGGATTATCACGGTAAATTAATTTCACCCAGCTCTGTATCCGGTTTACCGAAACTGCACAAACAAACACTCTGAATTCTACCGGGAAATATCTCCTCGTCACCAGTTAGGTATTTGCTTTTGTCACGTGTATGCATCACATAAACATACCGTGCTGTTTCACCCCTTAACGAACTTTTAAACTATTTTTTACAATGAGTTAGATCGTTCTAATAAATGATCATGACAGTGCAAGTTTGAAAAACAAAACGAAAAACTGTCTATATTTTAACAGTTTCTAGAAATGTTCTTCCGCCTTCTTTGCCACCATCAACCGACATTTTCACAAAATCTATTGTAAATACTATAACTTGTGGGTTTTGAGGATAATTACCATTTTATTGTTGATCTCGTGGAAGTGAATCTCGCATACTTTGTCGACTACGTCCTCACTCTGAAACGTGACGAATCCAAAACCTGTAACATACAAATAAAAACGCCATTTCAATCATTGATTTGAAGAAAATTGAATACTTGGAGATCGATGTTCATATTTATGAACTTTGGTTAAAACAAATGTTTTCTATAAATTTGGGATCCTCTGAAATAGCGTAAGTTATAAGAAGCAGGACGATGGAAAATTGAAGAGTTATTCTTGGTTTACGCGTCAGTGATTTAAATAATCTGAGCAATGAAACAAAAAAAAAAACGAAGAACTCGTTTACGCCTACGATATTCATCGTTAAAATTTCTTTCGCGTTCGTGGGATGAGTAGATAAAAAAACATGGAGAGAGAAAAAGAGAGAGGGAGGAAGAAAGAGAAAAGAACTTTGGATGACGTGTTGAAAGTTGGACGAAAGCTGTGCGGAACAATAGAGCGGAAACTAAGAAGTCGAAACGATCGAGCGATTGATCCAATCGGTTTATTCAATGTCCCAAGGGATTAATGGAAACTCGGGGCCATGAGCCAGCGGGTCTAACTTTTTTTTTTTTATCCACGTCTGACGTTGACGTTGTCAATATAGACCGGGAGTATATACGCGAGGCCGGTGACGTCATACCGGAAGTCGCTTTCACACCAGGACAAAAGACTCGCGACCCTTTTAATTATTCAGATTCACAAGGGAATGTCATCCCATTTTTTGTACTCTTTTTCCGCTGCCTCAAATTCATTCCAGTTTTTTCCCAACTCGTCCAGAGCATGTAGAGTTACTACAATTTTTTTAGGGACCGTGATTCGGTTGAATAGCAAACTAGTTTGTGGAATTCTTGCGAAAATTATGAAATCGTCTCGTCAAAATGTTTTTAGAATTGAATTCGAGTTCACTTATTTTTCAATTGTGGAATTAAAACCTCAAAACCCGTTTTCCATTTTGGGTTGGAATCTCGATCAATAGACTCGATGGGATCCTTTATTGAGGAAACACAGTTGAATTTTCTTTTCACCATTTTGATCGAAAATCTATATTTTTTGAATAACTCATTTATTCGTAGCCAAGATCTAAATTCTTCAGGTCGATACACATTTTTCCTTTCAAAAGACAGGAAAGGTCATAAAATTGGGTAGTATGTATTTTCTCGAATCATTGTAGCTGTCAGCCGAATAAAACTTATGAGAAAGTTGAAATAACGAGATTTTTATTATTCAAAATATGAGTGACATACTTTGCGTGATTTTTTAATCATTTCTACTAAATGCAAAATTTAAATTAACATTTTTTTGTTTCATAGTTTCATATAAATTCATTTAAATGTTTTATCTTAAGTTTCTGAGGTAAACGATTTACATTAGCACAATAAAATATTAATATAATTCATTTTTCATCCTCTGAATGTTTTCTGATGATATCGGATTTTTGTACTGAAAAAATCCGACAGATAGGTGGTTAAGTCTCACCCCTCACTGTCATTTATACATGCCAAGTTATTACTTTCTTCCAGAGATAGGGACACCGTACGAAAATCCCTTGGCTGCTTTTGCTTGATTCAGACGGCGAGGAAGTAAAAAAAATGCCAACTCAGCTCCCGGATGGCCACGAGGAAAAACTCCCGTTTCGTGTGCCATTTTCACGTGTGTTATATGCCAACCACATTGAGCGCAGAACGCCAAATGTGGTCGCGTTAAAAAAAAAAAGAAAAAAAAAAGAAGAAATGGTACTGAGCCACCCTCGGAGCGCTTTTCTCACTTCAACTCTATTTCTTTTGTTTCTCGACTAAAAATCGCCTGTTATGTGGTTACCTATGCAACCTTTTGTCCTCTAAATGCTCTCAACCCACTCTGGCAAATCTCAAAAATGACCCATAATGTACATGAAGAATTTTCCTTGGGTTTCAAAAGAACTTTTACAAATTATGGAGTCTATGGAGTTTTGGAGAAATCTACAGTTGAAAATTCACCAAAAATTAGTGAAAATCTTAAAAAATGTAACTTTGTTATTGAGACTGTACTACATCCCTGACAGGAATCACGTCGCTCATGGACATTTTCGCTGTCTTAGTCATTTTTTTCTTCACAAGTTCATGCACTATGTATGTTTGTTCATTATTATTTCTTTAATTCATGGTGAAAATGCAAATCGGTTAAATTATTTTTGCCTTTATTGTACCTATCTGTATATAAATGAGAGAAGCTGAGCGAGGTCTTGTCCGGGGCTGCTGGTTCGTTAGAAAAATTAATCCACGATGGCTCTGCCGGGTTTTTGTTCTTCGGCATTAAAGTTTCTCGGATTCTTTTTTTTTACGACAAATTTTAGTCAGAAAACTCCGAGATGTGGAAAGAGAGTTTCAGGCAGTACATGTTAAGCGTAAGGGATGATTTCATTGTGGGAAAAAATACCCTCTTTTCACAGGATTTTCTCTTCTCTTTTAAAGATAAAATGAGCGAGGAGAAAGGGCTTCAAATTTAGCATCGAGTTTTATAATTGTTCCAAAAATCAGATTTTCATTTTCACGCCATTTTTTCAGGAACAAAAACTACCGTAGGTTTTTTTGAAACACGGGCAGTAGTTCAGTTTTCGTTAAATTTGAAAGCTCTATGCATTTCCATTCCTTTCATTGCTTTTTCTATCGACCAATTTATTTTCCACTCTTTCGACGACTTGCACCCCTCAGTGTGGAGGGGAGAAGAGTGAAGATAGTTTGTTTGGTTTCCCTCTGAAATATAAAAGCAATTCGAGTGTTGTGTGCACGGCACACGAATTACATGTAAAAATGTAAAAGCCAGTAGGAAATGTATGTATTCACGAAAGTCTTTTGGCCCCTTTCTTTTCTCTCTCCCTCTTGTCGACTTCTCGATCCTTTTTTTTTTTAACGTTCTCTTGGATCTTCATCCCTTGAAACGTCGGTAGTTTGAGCTGTTGAAAAAAGAGGGGTTGGTCTCTCTAAACTCCGTAGCTTTTTTCAGAATATTTCATAGTTTCACGGGAGCGAAGGCTTCGGGAGAAAAAGTGGCGCTGCGAACGCCTACCTACCATTGAGGACGCTCGACAGAGCAGGTGGAACGAGAAGTAGAGTGAGCGGTAAAAGGTTTCCATCTCGAAAGACACGCACCACGCTATGCCCATCATATATCGACAGCCAAGCGTCGTAAGGGTGTATCACCCCATCGTATTATACTTGAGAGAACGTTTTATACGCCCTCTCGGCTTTTAGAACTTGTTTCGACCTCTAAAAGTGAGAAGAAGGTATTTTACGTCGTTCTAAGTGGAAAACGATGTAAGTTACGCCCTTTTAACTTCAAGGACTTTCGGTACATGTGTATGTACGTATACACACAGGTGGGCCTTTTTATATACGTCTTGGTTCTCCGCACAAACGATTTGAAAATTGTAAATGGATACGACTCTCAGACCTCTGCACCCTTCTATATGTTTTCCGTTTCACCCTTCTTCTTTTTCGTTCTCTCTTTTCCTTTCCTCTTCGTTATTCTCTTGCTCTGCTATGTCAAGAGAACGATTTCTCTCGCTAGAAACTTTTAGCTCTCGTTCTCTACTCTCTCCATTCTCATTCTATTCCTATTTATCTCTCTTTCCTTCTCTGACCTTTCTCTTACGAGCTACATACAGTCATTTGTTTCGAAAAGTGCGTCTGCGACGAAGTGGCATAGCGAATGGTAACTCCTCTTTCTTTTTAGCGCTCTTCTTCTCTCACTCTCTTTCTCCATGTTGCTCCGTCTTTTTCGTGCTTTTTCTCTTTCTTTCTCTCGCACTCTCTGAGCTAGGAATAAATATCTCTTTTCTCTAAAGCTCAAAATAAATATATCACCTCTCGAAATGCAAAAAAGGCGTAACTCACTTTTATGTCTGTATCGAAGGGAACTAGTTACGTCTTTTTGTTTATGAGAACCAGACGTGTGTATACTTACACGTCGGAGAGGATGAAATAAATGTCTTTCTCCCTCGGAAAACGAAATAAATGTTGCTTTCGATATATATGTCCCTCTTTTGCTTCCTATTTCCCTATCATTCTCTCTCTAACTCTATTTGTGTTTCGGTCTCACTTCGTAACGGTATAAAAGTCTTGGTCGTTTTTCTGTTTTAGCCTCCCGTAGTACAGATTTTCGTCGTTGCAACAACGTTCGGGTCGTTGAGCTTTTGCGAAAGGAGCGAGCGTGACAACCAAAATAAGTTACATGCGAAAGAGTTTACGTTTAATAAATCGAGACGATTAGCGTTTGCGAGAAATTCTATCGTATATTTTTGACATATCTTATCCAAAAATATATAGAAAGCACGAGATACGATAATATATTTCGTGAAGCTTGGTTTTCGAGAAAGCAAAATGAGAAAAAATTAATTAAGTTTAACTTCGTGTACTGGACGTTGGTTTGAATCATTGAAATTATGGATTAAACATTATTCGAAAGATTTAATTATAGTTATGTACGAGAAGCTCAAATTCTGAGGACACACCATTATTATAGTAGGCAAATTTAATTATTTTCAATTTACAGCCGCTTCGTTTCATTTGTCTCTTATCATTCGTTTCTTATTTATGTTCTGGGACGAATTCGGGGTCATTCGATATTAATTCAGACACCGCACTTCTATAATTCCCTTTTCCTGTGGAACTTCGTTTCTTTCTGCACACAATCGCCTTCCAAAATAACGGAGACAGGAAAAGAGAGAGATAGAGCAGAGCTGGAGTTTCGTTAATGCGCTAATCGGTCGATTGCAGCGATGATAGTTCAGTAAAGTTTCGTTTCCGGCGAGAATCAGGCCGAACGAAAGAGAGAAAGAGAGAAGAAGACAAATAAAGAAAAAGAGAAGGGAAGTGGAGTTGCCGATGACAGAGAACGAGAGAAGTGGAAGGGACGAAGTGGGGATGGAAGAAAAAAAAGAGGGAGTGAGAGGGGAGCCGGATTACCGGCAGAACTGAGTCAGCTAGAGCAACCCTCCCTCTTTCCTTTCCTTTCTCGTCCCTTCGTCGAGATAATGCGGGAAAAGCTCGGCTTATACTCTTCCCCGCACCGGTAATTCCTCGTTAAATATCGCTTCGTAACGGAGCCCAGAATGTAGTAGTAAAAATAGTGTTTGGGCGGACACTAGTCTACCGACGTGTTACACACCTGTCCCCTCTTGTTGTCGAATTTCGTTCATAGTCTTTTTCTCTGTCTCCTCCAACCCGCGGAAGGTTTTCCCACGTAAAACCACTGTTCACTTAGTGATAAGTTATCACTTCACCAAAAACAATACCCTTTCAAAGAAGAACTCGAAATATAGTCCAGTTCCTTAACTTGGACTCGAGCGATGCAAAAATATCTGACTGGGAGGATGAGCGACTGGAATTTGAGATAATTTCAAAAACAATGGAGTAACGTTTTAAGATTCTGCCTCTACCGAGATCCAGGAGAATAAGCGTCTGAAAAGTATTTCAACGAAGTCGTCGAATGAAAGAACGAGTCAAATACGAAACAAGAAAAATACAGTCCAATGAAAGTTATGTGAAACTATGAAGAATAAAAGAAACTACGAACCCAAATTAAAATGATATTCGTTAATGATTCTGTACAACAACAGTTTACCCCTTGTCATAGATATTTATCTCTCCCTCTCTTTGCTCTATTATTTCTACGAACAGTATTTTGTCCCATACAAATTGTCCTCCTACGTGGCTTTAACCCATTTTGTGTCCAAATATCGATAGTCTCAACGAGGATTCGGGGAAATGGTGATTGCAGGCCTATCTATACAGTAGACGTTCAATAACAATATATATTAAAATCCATGTATATACTCATATATTTATAAACGGATGTACAAACATAATAATACATATATATACATCAAAGTGTAGTATTGAATAACAAGATATCTGTATTGAGCCCACAGCAGAACACGTTGGAGAACGACACAGCCGGTTCCGTATCGGCTAAGTTTTAAGTCGGC
This sequence comes from Campoletis sonorensis, assembly GCA_013761285.1. Classification (NCBI taxonomy): domain Eukaryota; kingdom Metazoa; phylum Arthropoda; class Insecta; order Hymenoptera; family Ichneumonidae; genus Campoletis; species Campoletis sonorensis. The sequence goes on from JACEOJ010000191.1 coordinate 871,153, forward strand.
TCGTAAAGCGTCAGTAGTAACGGTTATTACTGGTCAGACCGCTCGACCTGGTGAATCCACGGGGACGGAGAGCTCGGATATGCGGTGAGCAAAGCTTCAGTACACCGTACTTGTTCCCTTCACTGTCCAACCACTCTGAATACTCGAACGACCGAGAGCACACACACACAGGGACACATACACACGGGCGATGAGGCGTATACCAACGTGCACACATAGAGAGGGATATTCACGAGGGCAGGAAGTTAGTAGGCAATAAAAGGATGGCCAGGGACACCACGGAGGGCGTTACTGCCTCTCGTATAGAGTCGAGTTACCATGAGCTTTCGTTATTCCATTCCCTCTTACTCCCTCATCCCTCTTTCCTCTGTGAAGAAATTCAGGGGTGAGAAACCAGGGGAGGAAAAGGCGAGCTCAGTCACGAATGACAAGCTCGTCAACGTTACTACCGTTCGTGAGTACTTTTTGCTATGTCGGACTAAGCTACATGGACGAGAAACTCGAAGAATTCGTTATCAAGATACATCAACGTAGATTAGACAACTTTTGTGATGATTGTTTTGTCCAGGGTACAATTAAATCGTTCATGAGGAATTTTATTGTTATGAGAGTAGTTTTGTTCTCTTTTACGTTGCGTTTTAAATAATCACTGTCACTTTTACAAAGCTTTCCTAAATATCAACTCTCATTCTTCGTTCATGGCGATCGTTGCGTCGTAATAGTTTGATTAAAATCGTTACAACATTAACGGATAGTAATATCAATTTTTGGGATAATTCCAGCTTCCAGCAGAATTTTTGAGTTTTGAGACATATTTCTCCAAGGCATCGTCGAGAAGAAAATTTCAGACGTACGTTCATCCGACGTCTAAAAAGACAGTTTATATTTATTTCTTTTTTCTACAAATATAATGTTTGACGTTCTTGGATTTCATTTAGTGTGATATCTGTGGTGAGGCTCAGATATTTGGTCCCTTTTAGCAACAACCTCGATCATGTTGCAGTACATTACACTGCGTAGTTTCCATTAATATTTACATTTGAGATACAGGGCTACACGAGAGATGTACGGAGTTCGTTTCGACATTCTATTTATATATAAATATATATATATAAACAGGTATGAATGTACATTTCCAACCCCTAGGGCTGTTTCTCCACCTGTCTCTATTTCTCTCTCTCTTTCTCTTTCTCTCTCTCTCTCTCTCTCTCTCTCTCTCTCTCTCTCTCTCTCTCTCTCACGATCTCTCGTTCCCTCGAAACCTCATACTCTCGGTGTACGACCGTTGCGTTAGATATCAACTTGTTGATTTACTGCGGTGAACGCGCGAGGGCAATGGCGTCTGAACGAACACGGGTACGCTCTACTTTCTGTGGTGCTCGACCTCCACTAAGACCATCACTAGTTAATGGCTTTTCGGATGCTCCCTCTCCGTATGTTCCTTTCCCTCCCGGATTTTGTTGAATATATATGAATACATATATAAATGCAGATTCCTCAATAGTTAATTTCTACGGGCTGTACTGTATTTTCAAACACACCTTGAATGAATTTCATCCCACAACAATGTGATTTTATCCTCGATATTGTCTTCAACATAATTGTGCATCAACAGAACGTAAGAAACAGCGAAATTCTATTTTCTTTGTCAAATGATAAATGATCAAGTAAACTTCTTTGGCAACGTTGGTTCTCCAATATTTTCAACAAATTATAAATATTCCATTGCTAGATAATGAAATGTTAAGCTACTGCGGGGGGGGGGGGGGGAAGAAATCGTTCGCCTCTTTTTCGAGAGGATTAGGAGAAGGAAAATGAGGAAGTGAACTTTGATTTTATTTTATATATAGATATGCATCAATCCTTCTGCATCGTAAATTTTGTGGTCATAGTCAAGGGAGAGATTATGATCCAAAGTAGTGAGAAATTGTGCACTCCAAGGGCATTAATTCGGTCGTCTCTTGAGACTTTAGAAATTGAAGTATATATATACGTATATACATCGATTAATAAAACTTAGATCGCTTGAAAATTATGCAAAGCTATGAAGATTTTTCTCATGAGGTTTAAGAGTTTATAACCCAGTTTACGTTGAGTGTTCGAGCAATTTCTAGACTGAAATAGGAATCCACGGATTCGAGCAATTCAGTCGTTCCTAAGAAAGAGCTTTGAAAATTCAAAACAAAAATTGTTCGTCTTGGATATGACTATTGGAATTACAAAACATTCGCGGTTACGTCAATGTCAAATTAATTTCACCACGACTCGTTTCGAGTGCAATATATATTTCGAGGATTCAGGAGGACGAAGTAAGAGAGAAACGCTTGAAGTCAAATATATCATAGAATGTATTTAAATCGAGCGAATCAATTTTTAATTTAAACTGAACGAAGGTATAAAAATATAGATATACTTATAAACATCGATATGTATTCGCAGATTCTGAGCTCAACTATTAACTCGGTTAGCATACGAATGAGCTTTCACTTGGGCTCGGTAGTCGAGTTAAAAGCTTTCCGGCAACATTGCGAGGTCAGTCCAATTACGACTTTTCTCGGTTGTATAGAATAACCAATATAATTGGCTATATCGAGAAAAAAAGAGCAGAGGAAAAACGAAAGAGGGTGAGAAGGAGGGAAAGACGAAGAGGAGGAGGGATTTACTTGGAGCGGAACCTCTTCTTAAATTTTCACGTTCCACATATATATCTGCATGCAAGTACGTCAAAAAATTTCTAAAGACCGAAAGTTAAAAAGACCTATGAAGGAGAAGAAAACGAGAGGGAAAGATCCCAGTACCAACAACATTACAGCATCGTTCCAGATGCATTCTCCCCACTATTTATTTTTTCTTTGTGTCCAGAGACCCAATTCACCTACAGATAAATTACCCTTGTGAATATAATAAAAACATTCAATGAGTACAGATTGATTGCAAATAACCTTCAATTCTTCAAACGTACGTTTCTTCAATGATAAAAGCTGCATTTGGGATAGAAAAATGTTTGACCAATGCTTTCGTCCAAAGAACTTAGAAAATTGAGGTAAAAAGGCGAGTTTATATTGTAAAATATCGATCATTAATAAAATATCACTTTTTTGTTTATTTGGGTTGCAGATATTTGAGTTGAACAATTTTAAATAATTCTGTTAAAATGTAAATAATACTTGTATATGTACTTCTATGTACAAAAATATAGTTTATGGAGTTGGACGGTGTATAAACTGCACTTAAAGCGAGTCTCACGTTTCTCACGCTTAGTTATGCGAGTCTCGTACGTCGGAGGTAGTCTTCTTACCAGAAGAAACGTTCGCTGTTCTCGCTTTGCTGGTTTTTCTCTCTCGGTAAGCAAAAACATAAAATAAAAAAAAATAAGAATAAAAAAAAGAAGAGAAGAAAAGCCCTTTACAAGGACTCTGGATCCCTCCACGTCCTAATTCTCATTTCTCTCATTCTCTCCGCCTTCTGGATCCAGGATCTGCTGTCTCATACGAAGCCGTCAGCGGTCGCTCTTCAATGAAACCTCTTGAATCAACTTCTATTTTATTCCAGGCAAAATTAAGCAACCGTAAGAAATTAAGGAAAAGTTACAGCAAGATCCTTTTCTCACATTCTCTCTTCTCGCATACACATATATGTATATGGGAGAAGAAATTCTCCAAGGAAGACTGGAACTTACTTTTCCACCCCCTTGCATATCCCATTTCAACCTCCATCCCTTAAATTCTAGCATCGAAGCACACACTTCCTACCCCCGAAATCCGTGGAGTGCAACCGAGTAACGTTTCACAAAGCTTGCATATAAATGTATATCTCTATATATAGATATATGTATATGTGCGAGAAGATTAGGCAAAGCTGTTCCCTTGCACAAGCTGCTCCTAGACTCTCATTCTCCTCCTTTCTCTCGCTACCTCTGCTGCTTTATGAATGCAACATCTTCCCTCTTGCACCACAGACAACCACGCTTCTGCAACAGCTGCCAGACCTTGTCCTCGCACAAACACGTGCCCGAACAGCCACACCTTTCTCAGAGCTCTCTTAGTTCTTCCAGGACCAAAGTTTTCTTCTCAGATCTTGTCCTTTCTTCTTAAGAAATAATGCAAAAATAGCAAGGACGAAAAAAGTACGAGGTCAAAATTAAAAAATTATTTCCCTTCAAGTACTATAAAGGATCAAAGTGAGAAAAGAGGCGGATCACCAGTTGATTTATTAATTGTTTACGAATTACTTCTGTCGCGGCTATCCAAGTGTAAAGTCGAAATGATGGATTTGTCAGTTCTGGACGTGTTGTAAATACGTATTTTTAAAAACTTGGCAATTCTGATTCGCTATGATGTCGACCACAAAGTCGAAAGGATTACATCGTTTGGCCAGGAGGACAGTCGTTGCATATTCGTTTTTTACGTATCGTCAAAAAATTGTGAATCGTTTGATAAATTTATATTTTAATCTTGAACATATTGTTAGCAGGGCATTTCCTTCTTTGCATGTTTCATTGATTTTGTGCATAATATATATTGGGTTTCTAACTGATCCTCGATAAAGTTAATCATTTAGAACTAGTACAATTTGAAAATTGAAATGAAATATCGCTAGTCAAACGAGTAGCTAGCGCCGAACGTATCAAAAATAGGATTTATGAGATAAAATGATCATAAAAGCTATAGCCATGTCAAAAGCCATAGGGGTAGTTTTATTAATCCTCATAAATACTGAGAATTCGAATTTTCAATTTCATTTTCATGTTTGTTTTCCATTCCGAATGTGGTCAGGAATCATTTGACCATCGGGTCAAAGCTATTGAACGTGTGACACTGGGTTCTGGAGGAGGGGGTTTATATCAATTTCGAGAATGACGTGAAACCTTGTTTGGCTCATTTTGATGTCGACAGCTCTTTGTTTTTCCAGAATTACTGTGGATCGACGATTTTAATTATTCATTGAGAATCACTGCCCCCACATACAGGGAAAAGGGGAAGAGTGAAAGGCAGGGATGGAGCGGAGTGGATTTAATCGCGAAAGAAGAAAGAAGGAGTTTGCTCTATAACAAGATGGCCTGCTGCCTCAATATCTTTCTTTCTCTCTTGTCTATTACTGTTCGGAAATAGCGCCATAAGATATAATTGAACGGAATCCCTCTCTATTAGAGGCTGGTCATCATTCCATGAAAAGCCCCCAGGCTTTCCGAGACGTGTTGGCTGACTAGACGAAGAGAGAGAGAGAGAGAGAGAAAGAGAGGGAGAGAGAGAGAGCGAGAAAAAAAACAGGGGTTGAAAAGAGGATTTTAAGGAGAAAAGGGGGACTTAAGGAGACGTTATGGAGATGTATTATTCCATGGCTTTCCTGATTTAGGGGTTCAAAATATATACATTTTGTGTATGTAAAGAAATATGTGTGCTTTAAAGAAATATTGACTTTTCAAGAAAAATGTTCACAAAAAAAAAACTAAAAATCGAATATAATACTATGTAAATCTCTGAAGTCGTAATTTTGCTGCCTGTGGACTTCAGCGACAAATCTTTTTCTTATTTATTATCTTTGATTCGAGTTTCTCTTTATTATTTTTAAAAGTGAATGAGAAATTTCCGTCTTCTCCTTTTCCTTCGAAATTCTTTTTATCTCTCCTTTCATTTGCATCTCTTGAATAATTCTAACCCTCTGTAGCATTGAGTCCGAGGCTTTATTATCCATTGTAGCGCGTTGATTATGAGCAATAATGAGTACTCCTTAATCAAGAAGTCTCGACTTCGTTGTCATCGTTGTCGTCGTCGTCTTTCGACTAGTCGAGCATTCTCAATCTGTAGTTTTCTCCGAGACGGTGGTCGTTCTTATCCCTTTCATTTGTATGGATTATTTCAAGCAGAATTGAGAGGGATGCAACCTTAACGATTTTTTTGCTTCCACAGTATTTTCGCCGTTGAAACAATTCCTACATTATTTATTCAAACAATTTACAAATTAAAAATAAACAATTATTTTTTACTCCCATGACTTTGTTAATACGAAATTAATTGAAATGTTGAAATTGATGGAAATATTCTCATTTATTGAAAACAGACTGGCCAATCGGTAAACAGAAACGTCGGAATGGGCAGAAAATTGGATCATGTATTCCAGACTTCATGTTGATAATGAAAATAGATATTCATGTTATTGTTCAACGTTTATCTCGACCGTGACAATCCCCATGAGCGTGACTGTATATTCGTATTAATGAAAAACAACTGCAGTTAAATAGAAGGGCTCAATCCACAATATTGAACTTGTAAACTAAAGTTCTTCATGCAATGAACGAGTTGACTTCGTTTCGACTCCGAAATAATGAGTCTCGTAATCAGCTTCTCTCTGAAAATGTTTACTCTGTAATTACCGTTTGAAGACAAGAAATGACTTTTGTATGTTTTAAAGGGCGATGTTTTGCTCATACAATGTCAAATATTTCGAATTAACTCAAGAATAATAAAAAGATTCAACTCTCTAGCTAAAATGTAAATTTATCCATATTCATTTGCAAGAAAATACGTTCATCAAGATTCCATTAGTTTCAGTTAAAGAAAAAATTTTTGCCGTACAATTCAAAAGATTGAAAAAATCATAAAATGTTGTTTCTGCTGTGTCTGATTTGACATACGATCGTTTGACGTTTCTTATCACACTTTTATCCAGTTCAAGACTTCCTACTGGGATGGCAAACTAAAACTATATATAAATACATATAATCTAGCTGGGGTATCATGTCGTGTGGCAACTATCGAGAAACGAGTCGAAGTTTTATTATGAAACAATAAAATATATGTACGTATTCTTCAAGCTTTCACAATGGTTTTCGAGCTCTCGTGATGTTTAAAGTAGGAGTTACAAAGAGCAGGCGAGAGAAAATATGAGAGTGAGGGAGAAGCAGAAAGAAAGAGAGAGAGAGAGAGAGAATGAATAAAGAAGAGAGAAGATTGTGAGAGGTGGAAAGGCCGAAATGATAGAGCTGCTTTGCTGCTTTTGGAACGTTTACTCTCTTCTTTCACTGTTCTTGAAACGTCAAGTTTTTGATGTACGATCCAAGTTTTATATCACATTGGGAACATTGCGCCACGCGTGCCCTTTTGAAACTTTCTCTCTCTATCTCTGTCTGTCCTGCTATTTCTCCCACTCTCTCTATTTCTCAATTCCGAAAGCTCGGAAAATAAAGTGAGGGTCGAACGAGAATTGTGGACGAGACGGAGAAAGTGCATTGTATAAATGTTACTATACTGCACACAAATGTTCAACTTTGTGCTCCGTCCTATTACCGGCATAATATCGCAGTTCGGGCTGCATTTTACATTGAAGACTTTTCGCTCGTTTTCTGCATAAACGGTCATTTATATAAAAAATAAATAAATAAGCACGAGGCAGTGTGGTTAAAAAGACATTTGGCTAAAGTTTTCGAAAAATTGCACTCTGCAAAGTCTAGTGGTTAAAAATCTGAATTAAATTGGGAGTTTTCCCCAAAGTTTGAATAAGTTGTACAAAAGATCAGAAGTTTATAGAATACGAAATATTCAAAATACGCACCGAAGTAATATCTACTGTGGAAGGGGTTGGCTGGGAGGCAAGATCACCGAATTTGGAATTCAATGCAACGATTATCGACTGGGGAAGCGATAAACGGGAAAAGAGTGAAGAGAGTAGATTAACTGGTGCATGATATCGAGGTGTTGGGCTTGCTTTTCTAAAAGATCGCTCTTCCTATACACGCGAAAAGGAGTCGAAAGGATATACACAGGAAGGGAATTCTGAATGAGGCGACGCAGGGGTTGGAGAGGGTGAAACGAGACGACGACGACGACGACGGCGTCGCACATTATCTGCACTCCTGGCAAGTGCAGAAAATTCCAAATTACTCTCACAAACTCCTGCTTGCGATTTCTGGAAGATACGATAGAGAAAAAGATAGAGAAAAACAGATCATCACTTTTATCCTCTTCCTTTTCTCAGTTCACACCCCCGTGGACTTGGCTATTAATGCGAATAAACTCGTTGAGTACTTTTATCAAAAACATCAAGATGTTTGCTCCATTAAATAAAATGAATGGTCACATTCTACAATTTTTCTCTTGAAAATAAAAAGGATAGTTTTTTTTCTTTTCTTTTTGAGTTGAACCGTATAAATGTGACTACTTAACGTTGCTGTCTCTTAAACAAAGGCCGAAATTTTATCGAAGTGTAAAAAGTACACCAGATTGAATATTAATTCTTAAGGATCGAGTGGGATAAACATATTTCGAGATACGATGAGCATTACTCTTTATTTTCATCATTATTATTGCTCAAATCTTTTGTGCTGTTTTTTAATATAATTCTTCGAAAGCTATTTTCTTTTATTCTTCTGAATATTGTCACATTTCAAAGTTCCCTGCAGTTTTTCCATCCATCCACGCAAGTACTTTTTTATCTTTTCCTCAATAGCGGCATTTCATTTTCGTTTTGCGGTGTATGCAATTTTTCATCCTGCTTTTCAGTGAATTCTCGAAGGTTCTCTTACGTCAACAACATTATATGAAAGTATAGTACAGAAGGCGGGTCAGTACATTACGATATCCGGAAGTCGATAGTTGACTTTATCACCTTGGCGAACATTGGTGCACTGAAAACTTTGTAACAACGAGCTTTGGTTACTGCAGTGGCCAAGAAATAAGAGATTCTTTGGGATAATGCTGAGGGAAGATGAGATAACGTGTGCGAACCCACAGAATTGTAGGGACCGAGGAGTTTTAACCATGGTCCCGAGAAAGCACTGTCCGTAACTCGATTAAGGGCTCCAAACGAGAGGCAACGATCCAAAGGGGTTGGGGGTGAGAAATGAGAGATGGAAACAAAGATAGAAGAAACCGAAAAGAAGAAGGAAGAAAAAGTAACTGCGGTGCACAGCACTTCGTTCAATTATCGGTCCCTCCTGGTTCCTTTTTCTTAGACTACTCTTTTCGCTCGCTCTCTCTCTCTCTCTCTCTCTCTCTATCTCTCTTTCTATCCACCCTCGACCAATTTCTTCTCGTTAATGGCTTACCACCTCCACATACGTTTTCCGTCTCGCAACATATTGTGGCAAGGTTTTCTCCGCATTTCAATGTCGATCGCTTCGGCTGTGCCCGTATCCTACTTGCAATACTTTCTTACGTGTGGGCTGTTAGAGCTTATCGAAAGCTTCGCAAATCGTAGTTTCGAGGAATTGAAAAAATCGCATAGCTTTTCGACTTTGGTTTAAATATCACATCTAATTATAAATTTTTCGGTCGAAATTTTTGACTTTTCTCAAGAGGAGGATAAGTTTTTATGAATGCAAGAGGTCTTCAACCGGGTTTTCGATTAAGAATAACGCATTGAGAAGAGAAAAGAATTAAACAAACTCTACAGAATCAGGCGAAGGGCAATTGTATTTGAAGTGGAAAAAAACCATCGATGTTCGCTTCCTCCACGGAAAATTCTAATGCATTAAGAAATGCTCGGGTTTCAGATTTGTTCTCTTTCGGCACAAGGATCTTGACCGAAGAACACGCATTGTTCGCTGTAGAATTGAGAGTTGGGAGTTGAAAGCTGAGAAAAAAAGCTCCATACCGAAAGCACTTTAGCACTTGTGCCGAAGAATTTTCATGACTACGCATTAGTGATTTGGAGGGAATGCAAATCGTCCGAGGATTTGGATTTGTATTGCGTTCTGTGGCAGGAGGCTTGAGAGAGACGAAGTGGTGGAACTGCTTGACAACTACAGTTGAAAACCTCCGGTAACTGTTTTTTCGGTGAATTTTTCTTTTGTAGAATATTCTGCACCTCTGGATAATTTAGTAATGGCCTATTTTTATCGTGGACGATAATTATTCATCAATGATACAAGCTTCAGAATTGCTAGCTTAGAAATTCAGCCGTGTGCCTAAATTCATAATTGGCTACAATGGCTACAATGAATCTTTCTGAGGGGATAAAAAAAACCCCAAAACGGGAATTGCGTATCATAAGCCATTGGTATGATTATGGGGATAAGGGTAGAGCTTTAGTTCTCTCGAATTACTATGACTTGCCTCAGGAGTTTGCTCGATCTTTGTCGCACCAGTTGGTCGTTGAGTTGTAACGGACTATAAGGTGTATATTGAGGCTGAAATGGACATTACATTAAGCCATATAGTGACCCTCAGTAATCTCAGCTATGTGTATCCATTTGGCGGTTCTGCTGGAGGCTATCTCTCTCCTCTATCTCTCTGTCTCTCTCTCTGTCTCTGTCTCTCTGTCTCTGTCTCTGTCTCTCTTTGTCTCTCTCTCTCGCACACATACACACTTTCAATCCCTCTGTTTCTATCTATCTGTCTATCTATCTACCTCTCCCTCTCCTTTTGCTCTTCTCTCCAATAGCCTAATATATATGTCGATACATACATATGACGAGCATGGTCTTAGCAAAGCCTACACGGAGTTTCGTAAATGCATCCTGTAGCTATTCAGCCCCGAGGTTATGGCTTAGTTGCCGAGAGCTCAATTGCCCGTCGAATCGATGCTGTTACAAGCTTTGCTATACGAGAATCCACATACTGTTCATAATAGTAAGTATCTCCGGCCCCCCTCTCCTTCTCCTATCCACTCTGTCGCCGCTTTCGACAGCCTCATCCTGTTTACCCCTTGTGGCTACCCTCTCCAAACAAAAAAATATTACCCGATCAATAGTCCCCATTGAAATTCGATATTTATTACTTTTAGCTATAGGCTATCTATTACTTTTTGGCAAGTGGGATCGGTCCATGGAGTTTTAATTATCATAGTTGCTTCTCAACGTCAAGGTTGAATTTCTAATTTCAAAGCGAAATCATTATTGCTCATGTTTATTTGAAAGTTTAATCACACAAGTTGGTGAGCCAATTTTATTAGCTGACCTTTTGAAGTTGCTCTCAAAAAGTCATACTTTATGTACACGACCTACAAAGAACAAGTGATTTTTTCTATCAGGATTCTCGAGCTTGAATCATTGTTGAGAATTTAAACGTCGAGCAGTATTTTAGTCGGCGATTTATCCACTGATTATTAGACTTTAGATATTCCGATTGAATATCTTATACGTTTGGATTTGTTGCATAATTTTCTACAACTCTTTTACCACAGGCACAAGGATCCTGCGATCCTGCGATCCTGTGTCAGCAAAAATGTTTTACCGATCTTTAGTTTTAATCTGCTGGCTGTATGAGGCACCTTCGGCTTCCAAAAGATTCGAAAGAAATAAGACTCACTCTTCAATGTACCCACGAAAGTGTCTAACAGATTATCCAGTATTTTTACGAAAAAAGAACGAAGTCTCATCCACTATTTGACTCGGTTCACGAGTTGAAATCTCGACGATGCTTTTACGTCCTCCTCTGTATGTTGGCCGAGGGGTAAACACCAGCACTATGACTACAGTGAAAATAAATCGAGGTTAATCGTATTAAAAGCGAAGTTTATTGTGAGTTGTTTGATAGCCAATTAACTTAATTTCAGTAGTTACAAGAAAAAAACACGCTCAGTACTGGGAGTTGTAGTGGGTTGTAAAAAATTTGCATCACATACATCGTCGATGTTTTGATTACCCAGAATCCTCTATTTCACTGCCTCTCACTCTCTCTCTCTCTGTCTCCTTCTCTCCCTAGTTCCCTGTCTTCGTTTTCGAAGAGCTTGCTTTTAAGGTTCTGGGCAAAATGAGAAATGACGGGGTTGCGAGGGTGACCCTCGAAAGGCGCTTAAGTAATATCCAACCTCCTTGAAAGAGCCATCAGTCGTGGACTCTTGCGAAACCGAGCCAACTCCAACCACCACCACCACCACCACCATCAACGTTCTGCTACAAAAGTCCACCCTCTGAGAGAATCTCACCCTCATCTTCCCCTGCTGACTTTCCCTCTACAGAATCTCTTAATGAATTTGTACGAGAATCCCAGTCATTTGTTCCTCGCCGAATTTGATTCTCTCTCGTCCCATTTCTTTCCCTCTCTCTTTCTCTCTTTCTCTCTTACTCTGTCCCCCTCTTTCTTTCTACCACTTTCTCTTGAGCCGGTATTTGGCGCCAAGTATAATTCGCAATATAACCTAACCCTCCAATTCCCAAAGATTTATCGAACCTATTAACCCTCATATGACTCTTTCCGTTCCTTTTGAATTCACTCTCATTAATGATCTTGCCGTTTAAGAAATTAGGTGCCAAAAATGGTTCGAGAGAGAAAGCTTTCATATTTAAAACTTGTATCGTCAACCAAATCGAAACTAATATATACTTTGCTATTTCATTCTTGGACTTTCAAGCATTATGGAATTTTACGTATGTTGTTTGAGTATCGAATTATTTTCAATCGTGAAACATGGTAGCCGATATACTTTGGAAGTGGATCGTCTTGCCCGTTTTGTCTCGATTTGTGGCCTTTTCCCCTTGACTTTTAAGGTACGTAGAAAAAAATCATTCTAACAAGAAGCATTGCACATTTATTATCATTTTTTTATGGCGTTTGCAGAAATAAAAAAAAAGTTCTTCTTGTACTCCGTTGTGCAATGTGGGAAGTGCTGTTTAATTGCTGCAGATTATTTTCTCTCTGCGATTTTCTCTGGTTATTATTTCGTATAAATGAAGAGCTGATACTAATAATCGATAATGACTGATGAGTTTGATATGCTATGAGGATAGTTCGAAAAAGCTGATGAGATTGATAGTTGAACTGGAAATAGCTTAATTTTAGCTTGAGATAAATAAATCGGGTTAAATAATGCTAAAGGAAAAAATCAGATGATGGAACGAAATTCTGCTGCCACGGTCATTGACGTATGCGAGCAATATGGCAAATGACATTTGAGCTACTACAATATCTGTTTCGATGACATTCAATCTACCCTGCTGTCGATAATTGGCGACAGTCGTTCGTCATAACGACACCTAGATTGATAACCATCCCCTATGTATGGGGTGATCAACGTGGCGGCTCATTTGAATGCGAGTCTCTTACTGTCATCGTAAGTTCCAGCTACATTATTTTTTTTCCCCTGTTTTTTTCTTTGTTTTTTTTTTTTATAATGATATGTACACCGACGCTTTCTTCTGTAGCAGCTCCTATGACATGGCTGACTGGAAAACACAGTAATTATGAATAAATATGAACACAGAACTTCTATATGATGGATGAGTTATTTCTGAGTGTGACATTAATTTAAAGTCGATAACTTGTTACAATGTGGATGATTTTTTTGCTTCGGATTCTCGAAAAGTACATTTTACCGTGTCGAGACTAAATATCAGCTGCAAAGTGCAAAGTTTGATATTTGACAGACCTTTGGTCCTTGCAAAAAAGTGGCTGAGGAAAGCAAGAGAGTTGTGACCAATCCCTTTGCCGAAAGGTTACAGAAATCAAGCATCAATCGTTAAATAGATTTGCTTCACAAGAAAAGACTCTTTAGAATCTTTGAAGACTTCAGTAAACGTGTATTTTGAATTTTAATTGGAGGATAGACCATGTGGTGTTTTTTATTGACCGAAGAAATTGTTTCACATAACAGAGGCACCGATTGTGAAGGAAAATGACCAGTTTTAAAAGCGTCTGATTACGTCTCTAATGGTATGATGATAATTTTTTTATATGTGGTCATCACAATGAATCGAATGATTCAAATTCACAATGAATCTTCTTGATGATATGAATATTCTTGTATTAATGGCTCCTCACAAGAGCGTGAGAGATATATTCTTGAAGAACATTAGCGTTATCATTGCTGCATCAGATTTCCGTACACATACTTACATCTGAATTTCCCCGAACAAGAAAGGGTTGAAAAACCACGAGACCACGAGGGTTCTGTGGAATTTATGGGGGTGTTGAGGGAACGTGGGGATGAGGGTCTTAAACCGCAGCGAATAATTATTTTTTCAAGACCAAACCCCTTTAAGCTCTCGGTATAAAAGAAGAATGAAAGGGATAATGTAATTAACCTAATATCAAACTCTCTCATGGCTATTTCGCTCGTCTTCGTAAATGGGGACTGAGCCTAACCGTTTCACCACCAATCTCGGGAGAGAAAAAACTCCTGGCTTCCAAAGTCAGCTTCGAAAAACCTTATTTCATAGCGTCATTTTTTTATAAGAAAATCTACCCCTTTACTGTGGTTCGTCTTTAATTATTTACTTTCCCTTATTTGTACTGAAAGAAAAAATCACTGTGTAATTTTTAATTAGCGGTGAAGATGAGGTCGTCGTGCGAGATTACCAACAGTTTTAAATATATCATTCCTTTTTACGTGTAGATATTGTTGATATGAAAAATATTACTGTAACATTATTGTTATTGCATATAACTTTGAAGAGGCTTTATGAAAACGTCAGGGTTACTATATATCTTCACGATTTACATCGTGGGTCGTCTTTGCCCCAGAAACATGCACGTCAATATTAAGGAAACTCAAACCCCGGTTTCGTCTCTCTGAAGCTTGAAAGAGCGAGGGAGCGAGAGTTTCCTCATAAAACCCATTTACCTCGCTTGTGCATACACACGGTGATACTTTGTTTTCTCATTCCTCTACGAGTTTTCCTTCTTCATTGAAAATCCGAGTAGAAAATGTTGTGCCTCGAACGAAAGCTTATCAGATATTAAAAACAAAAAATGTGCATAAATCTAAGGATTTAATCGGAGATGTTTGTAATAATGAAAAATCGCGCATATTTAAAAAACCTTCTTACGATCTCAGATGAATGTTTTGATTGTTCATTTCATTGAAATTTGTTTCTTCATATATCGAATATATATTTTTAATACATAACTATATCGAAAATTTTACCGGGTGGTGAAGAGGTGTAGATTACCCCAGCCGCATGGATTATATACAAATCTACGAGTCTCCGATGTCGCAATGTTGCGAGGTCTCATTTGCCTTCTGGCGAAATGTCGACGATTAAATGTCAGACTGTTGGGCTTATACGCCATCGTATATAATCGTCGTTCCACTCAGTGCACTTTGGGGAATATCCTGCACCAGAATATTACACGTATTCTCATTTGTATATACATACAAATGATTCAAACTGTTCACCATCTTTCTCCATGAATATACCCTGCGTATTACCACTTTCCCAAAACGCTCGAAATTTGCTACACGCGTACGATTGGTTTCTCAAATCGTCTCATTTCCTTCAAGTTACTATTTGACATTAACTCAACTGGGTCGATGACTTAAACTCGCACGTCAAAACCTCCATAATGCTGTCTGTGGTAACATTTTTTTCCAAACGCCCACATGCCTTCTGCCAAATGAACACGGAAAAACAAATGAAAAAGTTTCAGCGCGATATGCGGGCGAAAATAACATCGTAGGACCAAATTTCAAATGAGACAGAAACCCAACGAGATTCTCGCAGTTGACTTGTAGAAGTTTACGGGTAATGCAAACATGACGAGAGTTCTGAAAATTTTCAGTCAAAGACTCGAGACTTTGTCACTCTTCCTTTGCGCTGTATGCCAGTTTTTGTTTCAGTTCATTTTCTTCTTGTGTGTCTTGTACTTTTTCCTTTTTTTAGTGAGCTCATTTTCCTTTTTCGTAGTCGATTCTCCTATTCGTTGCGCTCTGCACAATGTCCACAAGCCTCTTTTTGTTTCACTGTACTTTTAAACACTTTCTTTCTTTTTTCCCAACTTTCTTCTTCTAGATATTTTCTCACGATTTTTTTCCACTGTAGCTACGAGATAATATTTTGTGGTTGAACATGCGGATTAATGGCACTAAATTTTGCTCTTGTTTCGTTCATACGAATCCCTTAAGTTTAAATTTTCTTCCTCATACTTTTTTCCCCTCTTTTTTCGACCCCATCCTCTTCCGCGGATATGCCTTCCTCTCTCAGCTTATTCATCGTTCTGCAACTACTTTAATTAATATTATTCACCCTAGTATAGAGGCCGATGGTTTGGTTGCGTGGTGCGCTGAGGGAAATTACGCTTCGACTAATTGCGAGTGGTCGAGAAAGCTCTGCGTGCCAGTATGATGCTAAGAGTGCTCGGGATTTTCTTCTCAACCGAGAGAGAGAGAGAGAAAAAAAAGCAAAAAAGGCCGGATAAGATAGGGAGAAAAAGATATGGATATACGAAATTGAGTCGAATCTTGTGGCCGTAAGAGAAGATTTGAGAATGACGAGGATGGTTGTTTATCAACCATGGAATTTGTCGACCTATTATACAAAAAAAAAGGCTTTTATTCCACATCGGGTGGTCGAATAAACGAAGCAAAATTCTGCCCAGTAGTGTTGATTGATAAATGTGGAATATTATTACACATTAAATATGGACAGCTATGGTTACGTGGCTGGTGTGTGGGTTTGGTTCTTTGCAAATGTAATACTAAATTTAATACTAAATTTAATGCGTGGTGCATTAGAATAGAATGGCTGGTGGCAAGACTTTTCTCGGGGTCTCATGGGAGCAGAGGAGTTAATGAAGTGATGCAATGACCTCCGGAAAAACCGAAAAATGTCTTCGCAGAGAAGTTAAAAATACAAATCATATGAATACGTTTTTTATTTTAGTGTGCTTTCTTTTTTCTTTTCTTATCCTTAGTCCTCTCATCCTCATGACGTCTTGATAGTCACGAAGGATGTGGATTTAAGGTCAGGATTTTGCTGCACCATGGTGCAGATCTGCAAGGATTTAGTTGCGTAGTAATACGCAGGAACACCATGTGTGACCCAAGGCTTCTGGCCACCCCTCCCCTCCCTTGTTCTCCAAGTTCGCTATCGCTTTATCCATACATCCTCAACTGCAACGTGTTTCCACGTACGTGTACCTGGTAGTTTCACGACCACGTTCTCAACGGTACGGAATATAGGTATGTAAAGGCAATATATTGGGGCAAAGCACCCTTGCCTTTCGTGTCACTGATAATCCCTTCGCATCCTGAAACGAGGGAGAGAGAGAGAGAGAGAGAGTGAGAGACGGTGGGAGGGATAAAGCGAGAGGGCTTGGTAACGCGACGAGGGGATGCTTCGGAAACACGATCAGACCTTACCGATATAGGAAAAGCTCTCTGAATATATACACATATACAAACAGTAAATATTCAGAGGGACTTATCCCGGCTCGTCTTACATACAAAATAACACGAGATAGGCCCTTCTATCTCGTGGAAATTGATACACATATAATCTTCTATATACACGTACAGGAAACTGTTTCTGGGATCCAGGATAGGGACGGAAACGTTTTTTCCACGTCAGTATATACAGAGAGAGGGAGAGAGAGAGAGAGAGAGAGAGAGAGAGAGAGAGAGAGAGAGAGAGCGAGAGCAGAAAAGCTCGGATAAGAGGAAACACAGGCCAAAGTCCAGTAGAAGCAACCATACAGTATGAAGGACGAGCGAGAGCGAAAGGTAGGAAAGTTTGTGACACTCTACCGAAAGAATCCGCCCTTTGCTCCTTGATTTTATCGTTCGACGTTGACTTGATCGCTTCGCTGAACCTTTCCGTACCGATTTCTATACATCGGCCAATGTATACACGTCTACGAGGACCTAAATCTATATAGAAAGTTTAATAGTTTGCGTCTATACGCTTATGTACATGAATTTTACAACCTGCACTCTTGCGCGATGCAAAATAGCGTAACTTTCGTGACGGGCAGTTTGGACGTGTTGTATATAGAGAATTTTGTATCCTCAGGACTGGATACATGCACGAAGCACCACCAGGATACGTTGAGAATTTTCGACAGGGTGCGAGAGTCCTGTGAGAGCCCTGGCCTGCCAGCCTCGTATAACACGATACGATCTGCCGATTCTGTGAAACGAACTATGAGCTGGGTACGTAATCGAGAGGCATCGGGCCTCGGTAGAGTTAACGTCGAGCAGCGCACAAGGAGGACACAAAGTCTTACCGAAGCTTTCGAAAACTCAGGAGAACGCCCTCGTGACCGATCACCAAGCGGTCTGATAACGTTCGATCAAAGAACACTTTTACTACTAGCTCCGTTCGACCATTCCAATTCTCTGCCTACGTTCCTTTTCCTTCTGGTTTATAAATTACAAATATAATCCTGATTCAAGATGATCTCTGATATCCAACCTCGGAACATGAGCTTCGAAATGTTCCAAGATATACATCGCGTGATAAGGGCAACTTGCCTTTGATCAAAACTGTTTAAAATACTGAATTTTACTGTGAACTTAACAATAAAGTTCGACACCACTCATTTTAAATGGCTCTAGTGATAACAAATGCATTTGTTGTATTTTAGATTGTTGATTGTTATTGGATCGTGAATATGTGAAAAATTGGTATTTTTGTTTTTAAAAGGTTTGTATATTCGTATCATCGATCAAATTCATCGAAAAAATTGCTTATCGATCATTGGCATCGATGAGTTTACTCGTCCGGAATACGTTTGATGAAACATATACTCAAACCATTTGTTCTTTTTTATACATATGCTTATTTTTACAGATCACAAGCGATACTCAATCCCTTGACCTTTACGAAATTACAGGCGAAACTAAGGATCGATTGAACTCTTGCTGTGTAAGCAGTGGAGCTTGTGTCATGAGCTCCACTGCTACCGGTGCATGCTTCGTGTCTCAATGGATCGTATTCTAGGAAAACGTTAATTTTTTATCAACTCTTCCGGCGTTCTGTCTGGTATCACATATTTAATGTAAACGTACACACTTCTGAGAATGCATCGTGCGAATTTCGTAAGAAAAAGGAATTTGCGATAACCATTTGATGGGACGTCTCAAGGTCCAGGGAAACAGAATGGTTTTTTTTTTCCTTTTTCCTCAAATAGCTTCAACAATGGGGTAGGAATATCCCAAACTGGATGCCAACTGTTGCAACAAGCTATTCTCTCGCGAGCTTGAATTCATACAAACGAAGCTTATCAACCAATAGGATTATCATCCCTGTTTCATATTGCTCGAATTACGCCCGTATGATTATCAGCAGCTGAAAACGTATAAGGGTTCGAAGAACGCACGAACTCTCCGGGCTATTTCACGAATGCTCGAGTGAGGGAATCTCACACAAAAGGTCTCTTTCTCTTTCCTTCGCCTATAACCACCCCTTTTATATGTACGTATCTTTCTCCCGCTACCAACTTCGTCAAACTGGCACGAGAAAAGCACGAACAACGTGCACACCAAACTCACATTCCAACGCGTTCCAAACCATCACCTACCACCGTTACATGACAAAATATTTGTGACGATAACGGCGGGTTTATCTGGTACTATTTCCTTGAAAAATATGTACCTTCGAAAGCACTATCTTGAGATATAATCCACCATCGATCCACAGCAACGAAAAATACACTTTTTCTTTATGTTTCTTTTTCATCATCGTGATATATAGTTATTTCATTTTGATCATCAATAAAGTTCGACATTACATCTTACAAGTTGAAAAATTATTAACCGAATATCTGGAAATATTGAAACCATTTTTCTTTTTACTAATTTCATTGTTTTTAAATAGTAAATGTAACTTTAAGGGTGTAATGGTCACTCAAGGGTGTAATGGTCGGACCCAATGTTGGGAGATTCGTTGGATTTTGGAAAAATCTGTTTCTTTTTTTTTCAATTCTACACAAGGAGTTAGAAGAAAATCTACAAATTAATATGCATCAACCTTTCATGTTTTTGTGTTTTACGGAATTTTCACAGAATTTAAAAATAGTCGGGGTCACGCCTGCGCGAAATGGTATCGAATGCCTCATACATATATTTTTTATTATATAGACCTAACTTTGCATACAAAAACGCTTGAACCTCCAGCAAACCGGTGTAGCGGTAGAATGCTTTGCGACGGATATCAATTAATTTTAATTAACTCAATCAATTCTCCGCGACTTGGCCAGACCCCTCGACTCTTTCTTTCGTTCTTGCACTTGCCAATCCACTTAACTTGTCGATATTCGTCGAATATGAGGCCAAAAAGACAGCGAAGATAAAAAAAAAGATACGATAAAATTACGATCTCAGAGTAACGATTAGTCCATCAGCTATGATGAAGTTACGAACGAGAATAGATTTTACGGTATAACAATTGAGGTGACCTCGTTGCTGGGTCGAAAGAATAAAGTTCAATTTATATTTTTTTGTATCTTGACGGAAATTTCTTCAACAGCAATAGTTGTTAAAAAAAGTTCGCTCAAATTATTCGGAACAGCAGAACTTTCGTAACAGAATAGATCAATATTTTACTCAGTAATAAGTTTCTTTTTTGAGGCATTATTCCGTTAAAGTTTCTTGAGAAATTATTTTAGTTAGATAATTTAGAAGTAGTCTTTCGAGAGCTGAGAGCACAAAAAGAATTACTGCAGGCGATAAAATCGATACTCGTAAAAGTGGATTCGTCGTAAATGAGAAGGTTGCTATTTCGCGGAGGATTTATGAGAATAAAAAGATGAATAGACTAGGAAAAGTAAAAAATTTCACTCGAGGGAAAAAGTTCATAGAATATGAGACAGTGGAAAAAAGCTTTCTTGTTGGTCCGGTAAGAGGGAAGAATAGGGGATGGAAAAAAAGGTTGTATTTGTAAGGGTTAAGGAACAGAAGAGAAAGGGCCAGAGGAAGAAAAAAGAGAAGAGATCCAACAGGGTTTTTCAAAATTGTACTGATCTAAAAAAAGTTTCCATTGAGTCGGTGGCTTGCTGAGTCGAAGGGTTGGGAGCTGCTTTGCTGATTTTGGGTCAAGGTACTCGTTGGAAAAAGAGAATCACTGAAAGAAAATATAGGAGAAAGGGCGTGCGAGAGTAAAGAACCGAATGAGATGGATTCTTGTTCCACTTTCTTCGTTTCTCCTCGAATTTCTAGGACACGCGCGTGCGGAACATCCGAAGTTTTGGAGGACACGGAACAGCGCGAATGAACGGAGATTGGTAACAGAAGGAAGGGGAAGTACAGGGAAAAAAGAGACAGCTGGTTGGGGAGAATGGAATCGTGCGCGGCGAAACGGAAAAATGTTTCTATTCACCGACAACGTCATCTAAGGCGCCATTTTTGTCTTTCAATCCCCTTTATCCTTGGACAATAAAAAAAAATCTGAGCAAAGTACAGTTATCATGAAAAAACGCATGGAAGGGCAAGGAAAGACGTTTTTTTTCTGACAATTTCCAGAGAAACTTTCCCTTCGTTCTATGACAAGTGAGTTGAAGAATGGTTTGAGCTGTAAAGGGAAAGTGACGAGGCAAAAAGGGGCAAACGAATTTCCTGAGAAGGCAAGGAAAATATATTGTTATCTAATGTTGAACTTGTAAAAATTTTAACGTGTGACTCACGGATCCTCGAGAGTGTCGTAAGGGATAATGATCTTACCTGCAACAAACAAAATAAATTACGAGTTAATATATGATGAGGCGAAAAAGAATAATATTAATGACGTCGTTTTTTGCTCCATTTCTTCAAAGATCGAAAGGAGAAGAAAAAAAAATTCATGAAATGGAAAAATGCAATCATTAAACGTAACGAGAGGGATTGGAGTCTGAGAGAGGGTGAGAAAAATCGTTGAGGGTGCAATTGGATTGCCAATTAAACCCTCCCTATATTTCCATCGCACGTGACGTGAAGCCGTGACGTGAAAGCAAAAGCTCCTTCGTAAAAACCTGTCGAATCGTTGGGCGAACCAGTAATGGGGGATGGTTGAGGCCTTGGGAGGGGTAAGGTCGGTAATCCGATAGGCTTCAAAACCGTGCTCTTGTTGTATTTGGTGTGACTAAGGATGACAGCTTTTACCTTGTTTCGCGTGTTTTCTTTTATTTCCTCTTAGCGCTTGCTCTTTTTTTTCACCCTTACAATGTTTCGATATTTTTCGTGGGATGACGATGACAAATAGGGGACAATTCTTTTGATTGGTTGTGGTACTGGTTTTATCGATTTTTTTTGCAAGTGTTTTTCTACCAATCAAGCCGTATACTGATTTATTTAAAACATGAGCTAAAAAAATGATGACGAGTTCATAGATAAAACGATGTAGAAGAAAAACACCATTTAATCGTCCGGGTCAAAAGTGCTCGGTTCAATTGGCAAGCGGGAAATTAATGCGAAGGAAATTCGAAAACGAATATTAGAGAGTCTGCTGTTCAGACGTCAGCGAGTAATTTATCGGAGGGTACGAGGAGGTGTAAGAGAAAAGGAGGAAAAAAGGGTGCACAAAAGTATAGCGATCGTGATGTTACGGACCAAATCTTCTGGAAAGCTCTGCTCGGAGAAGTTGTTGCCCATTTCCTGCCTCTCAAATGCGACGAATCGATCTCGATAATTGAATAATCAATCGAAGCGTCGAAGGGTCGTACAGAGATCCCCCGAAGCCTTGGTACGAGGAAAACGATCTACCGACTTCTCAATTCCCTGAATTTGCGAGGAGCTTTTGCGGCATTCGGTTTTTTCATCGTCGAAACCCTACCCTATTTTTTCAATTCAGCCCCCTTTAACTCTTCTCGACGACGGTGACGGTGACGACGAAGCCAACTCGAAGCTCTCTCGAAAAAATGTGACCAGCGCACCGAGACTAATTTCTATTGGTCGAGATTCAATTAAAAATTAACGATGGACCAACTGATTTGTTCGGGATCGGAATGAGGGTCGAGGAGAACATTTTCACCCCGTGCAACGTTTTTATCCCATTGCCTAAGTCCTCGTAACCGTCTGCGAGAGCGCCACGAAACTACGACTGCGTTGATTGAAAAACAGAGATTCCTTGTTGGAATTAAGATGAATGAACTGGATCATGGTCTTCATCAAACGTGTGTATGATATTAAAAGAATGAATAAAACTACCAATCTTGTAAATTAAATTTACGAGATAAGTGCTTCATCGTATCGTTACAAAGTGTCGAAATTTGTGTCCACGTTTGAAATAACGGACAAAAGCATTCACAAATAATGATCCTAAATTCATTTATACATTTTTCATTTCCAATTTTTGTTCGTCAACGATCAAATTGGATAAATTTTTGTCCTCGGGCCAACAATTTCAATCCATGATTAAACACTTTTATGATTGAGAAGAGATATAGTATTTGATTTGGATGTAAATTTGTTTTCAATTGATCGCTCACAGTTTTTCACTTCGATTGTGAAAAATCGTGCTTCAATAACACGTGACAATAGACTCGCCAAAACCTTTGCTGTAGATATTGAAACAGCCAGTTATTCACAGTCTGGTTCCTCGTGTATCGTTCAACTGTATTTGCGAAAACAGCAAAAACAAGATTCGAGGGTTGGTCATCATGCGGCGAAAAAAAATATACAAGAACACCAGAATACAATTCGTGTCAGCCTGTCCACCGAATTTGATATTTTCTGCACCGCGAATCACACAGATCCATGTCAATTGAGCAAGAATGTTGTCTATGCTAAATCATATTAAACATGAAACCAAAAGAGAAATGAGTTTTATAGGTATCTTCAGGGTTAAAACTATTTTAGTAACCGTTTCTCATGAACAATGCAATCAAATATTTATTCAATCAAAATTTCAAAAGAGCTATTGCAATATTTCCAGCTACAATCTCATTTTTATCTGCACTTTCCTCGAGCAGAATTATTCACGTCGTCATGAAAATGCACTTGTGTCTTCGTTTTTCAACAAATTTTCAATCCCGCGTGAAGATAAATCAAAAAATGTTTCAAACGTGGCAAGAAGGGTCCCTGGTACGCATAGATGTTCCTTGAATTCGATTATTTGAATCACAATTGGCCATTATAATTGGTAATTATGGCGACACAAATCTGCGTTATACACACTCAGTGGGCTTATTATCGTATCGCGATGTTTTGTGAAGAAGCATACGAACCCATAGACTGTTCCGATCGAATCAATAGTGACGTGAACAAGAAAGAGAGAAAAGCGGAAGAAACAAAAAAAAAAAAGAATGGAAGTAGGTGAATTGAATCCAACGAGGTTGAGTGAATCTATAGGTATAATTTCGTTAGAATCACGCATCACCGAGTTTTCAGGTGCTCTATCCGAATACAATTTGCACGTCGAAGCTTGATGAATGAAGTCGAAAAGGGTTCAGAAACAGAGCGAGAGAGATGTTAAATAAAGGGTAGAAAAAAAATCAGGTACGGTACACGGTCGACTATTTTTTTTCCTCCTTGACGATCTACGAGTGTAACAAATGATAAATTTTGATCAGACTGACATTTCAAGTGGTGCATGTAAAAAATAAATAAAAAAATACTGCTGCATCAAGCCGTCGTCGGTGCTTATTTATTTCCTCGGAGTACGACTTGGATAACTCCATAAAACAAATGAACGAAAAGCCAATTGTTCTTCTTCGACTCGCTTTTATTTTGCTTTTCAAAGTCACGAGCCCGGATTTGGAACTGTAGATAATCCGATAATGAGGTCATCTACTTTTAACTCTTGCAAATCTTCATCTTCTCCCTCCTTCTCTCTTGATCAATTAATTATGTCATCTTGCTTCATAAGCAGGAAGTACGGAACCTCGATGTTACTTTATTCGGTAGTTTCGTGACTACGTGAACGTGTTTTTGATGCAATCAATTTTTATCAGCGTGATTTTCTCAGAATGGCAATGAATTGGCAAAGGATTCATTCGTTCAAATTCAAATTATTTATTTCTTAAAAAATGAAACCTCTATATACTGCGAAAAAAGAATTCAAGTAGCACTATAAAATAGAAGTTCGAGTTTCTTTGAATTCGCTGGATATGGAATTCGTCGAATTTACGATCATGAAAACGCGATCGCGACATCAATGGGATATTGTATAAATTGGTATTGCTGTCTTGAAGTCTCTTACAAAAGAATTGTGGACCTCTGCTTCTTCGGCCATATTGTTCAAGTTATGTAGCAGTTATTCGACCCTCATTTCTTTCTCTTTCACTTCATCCCTCATTCTTTCCCTTCTTCTATTTTCTTTTACCGTCACTGGTAAATACATTTAAAATCTATCTCGTACTCACGGAAATTCGGGTGAAGTTATTTTTTCGAGCGTGAAATCAAGCTAATCCCAGAGTATATCTGAGAATCCCCGCTCCGGATTCAAGCTTTTTTAAGCTCTCGCGTGCCACGTACACGAAATAAGTGTACAGTTATATAGATACCCATGAAACCCCTTTGCGAGGCAGATGCACTCTGAAATTAATCGGAAAAGAGAGAGAGAGAGAAAGAAAGAAAGGGAGATGGATAAGGTAAGAACCAAGAAGCCACAGAGACGCGAAAGCGAGCTTTCATGTCGAATCACCAAGACAAGAGAGAATTTTATCTCGTAACCTTGCTTGCCACGATATGAAACTTTTTCTCTCCAGCTACTTTGTATTGTTGAGCTCCGACGTTAGATTTGGAATGATTGTATTGAATTTTGAGCTTATCGTTTAGTAACCTACAAACATCATATCAGTTCCTTCACTGTTTGACTCAATGTAGAATATCGAATGTACGAACTTTCTCACACGTCAATTAAAAAAATCGTTGACAGTGATTTCCGGCCAGGGTGTCAGAATTGTACCAAATGTCATAAGTAAGCTCGAGTTTTACAATACACACGACCACGTAAATTTATTAAGAGTCAGATGTATATTCCAAAATATTCAGAAACATACATCTATTTATGTGGATATCAACATGTATATAAATCTGTGTACATTTGTATGACAGTAGGTGAGACAGTGGGTGGAATTAACCCCGTTTAGTGTAGTGCTTGGATCAAGTTACGATCACAGTATGCATTATGGGTGTATACCGTACGTAACATGTGCTCCTAATCTCTCGGTATATCAAAGCAATAATGGAGACTGGGAAGTTGTCGCGTTCCAAAGGTTATGGTTGTGTTGCTTTAGCAACGTAGCTACACACAGTATAATGATGACAAGAGTGAGAGAGAAAAGGCGAAGAGTGAGAGAGAGAAAGAGGAAGAGAGAAAATGATAAAGATAAATAAATATGCATGTATATTTATGTATATTGAGATAGAGAAGAGTGAAGAAGCATGAAATGTACAATGGCTATGGCTAAATCTGCTATTAAATCCTACCTAAAGCGTTTTGGCCTTGGTTAAAGGAGACTTCTCAACCAGAGGTTCAGGCTCAATGTGCTTTGCCAGTCAGCAACCCTCTGGGAGCTTTTACTAGTCTTACCTGTTAACCTAGCTCATCCTCAACCCCAAAACACTCTACCAACTAAAGCGCACCCGGTAATGTTAGCGACGGGATGTACTAGAAGCACGAACGCAACCTTCGAGAGCAAAAGGAGAAATAACCGTCAAGTGACCAGACTCGGTTCTTGTTCTAATCACACTGGGATCCTCTACTTGGTCTTCTTCCATTTGAGAAAATCTTAGCTCGACGTATCCCAACTCACTGGAGTTCTACGAATCTACTGTCTCTACTCTTCTGCAGATTATTCGCTTTTTCTTCATCTAATTTCTTCTTTCAGTCTCAATCTATTAACGCCTCCTTCGCACTCAGGAAGGATTTCAAATTTGGGAATAAATGTTTCGAAAACAAAGTTGACGTTATTGAAGGAATTTTTTCCGAAGGAAAATATAACCACGACCAATAAAAGTATTTCCTGTCAAATTGATCCAAACAGACATCAGATTCAGTTAACGTGCCATTCTTTTGCTAAATCCTTGAGGGCAAGAAGCAAGTTCACAAAAAGTGCTCGTACGTCTGAGGGTCTTTTGTCTTAATCACTGTAAGAACGAGCTGTTAAGTAATGGATGCAACCGTTAGTAGTTCCCTGTGCCACCAACCTACCCCGAAACTTTATCTTCGACCGTCCACCCCTTGAAATCCTTTGTAGGTGGTTATGGGGCGAAGTCCCTGACGGAGACGACGAACTCAGTAAGCTCGGTACTCCCTCCCTGATTACAACGCTCATGGCACCAACTCACACACGCCTATGCTTCCGACTCAGCCTTCCACAGACTAAGCTGGCCCCCAAGACTTTCACCCCTTCCCGAAACTCGGGTTATTAATCGGCAATTACTCGAGCTCGCTTCTAATATAATCAAATCGCAACACGGGGCTGCGGAGTGACTTCATCGCGGGCTTATCCGTGGAAAGTCAGAGGGTCGACAATCCGTGGATGATACATAATATCCACAATATTAAAGAGGTGGAAAGATCGAAATTTTCCAGCATTTTGCTTCGATGTATGCTACCATGAAGATCAGCATTTCCGTTAGCAATTTATTCTGATGGAGAGAGGACCGGAGTGACTTTAGCATGGCGGCGTTTTCACCGTTAGGGTAGTTTAGTCAAGGAACCCGGTGAACGTTCCAGAGGGTTGTCCCTCAGTGCGCTGTAATTAGCGACCTATTAGAGCTTCACACTCTTGCCCTCCTCCCTGTTCGAATACTGTTACAGCTTTGCTGCTAACGAGGAACACTTTCAGCGCTCTGCTCATTCCTCTCTTGGTTGCTTCAAGTAGTGCTGCAATGACTATCTATATGAGCCATTATTTACCTTAATCCTTCTATAGGGTTTTCCTCAAAACATGCTCTAGTAATGGAATAAGTAAAAGGCATGTGCAATCCATGTGATTGTATGAGTGGATTAATAATGGTGGAAGTGTCATCTCCACTAGCATCATCCATGAGAACTCGGAATTACATAGCAGGTCTTTCTGATAAGTGCCGCTGAGGCCGACTAGTGTCTTGTTCTTTTATTTCTCATTGGAGATGACTTCGAATGTTATTCTTAATAACGGAGAAATGAATTTCTTAATAACCGATACTTTGCTGAACTTCCATTAAATTCACCCTCGGTCTTTACCTGAAGTTTCTCATCAGTGCACAACCTTCATGACCATCCAACGTTCAGAGAAGCGTTACGAAGGGTGGTTTCGCTCTACATCGAACATCAGCCCCTAGGCAGTTTCTCTAGACCTCCCTCCTTGCTCGACCTGGCGGCATAGAACCATTTTGCTTTGGTCGGTGAATCGTAACTCCGCTGATTGGTAGTGGCAATTAAGTCCTGTTCTGTTTCCAATGGTGGATGTCCAGAGCCATATACTCTCACCATTAGCCTAAACTGTCCAGACGCAGCTTTCGTAACACTCCGGAAGTGGCTACTCGTGCATCATTGTTGGATACGGTCGAGGTCCTCAAGCGATGACTCTGACTGCTTGACTATGCTAAGTGTTCAACTGGCCTGTCGTTTGTCCATTGATGATGATGAGAACAAGAAGGTCATCACAGGTGCTTTTCACCTCTTCATACCATTCCCTGGACAACCGGGCTTGCGATCTGTGGGGAGTTCTATTCAGGGGATAATTCAAGTACTTCGTGATCAGTAAGAGGATCCTTTGGATTAGGTGAAGGAGTTTCCAAAGTGTCGGATGTGATCTACTATCACCCTGCAAGTGGTGTCTAGATGGGGAGATACTTGGTCTCATCCAAGTACGACCATCGTCGTTAAAATGGGCTTTTTTCTTCCATTTCTTATGCAGTTTTGTAACTTATATACATGCAACTCTTGTGACTTTTCAACAGAACCCGAATTTGAATGAGCCAAGTCAACGCCTTCAGACTACGCTTCCCACAGTGATTAAAGAATCACCGACTCCACGTGCGAGATCATCGAGTCTCTCTGTGACATAATGAACGTCTTGTCACGGATTATCGTCCAGAATACTCTCACAAAATCCTCTACAGTAGTCACCTGACGTTATCGACGTGCGTGTGGATGTGAATAAATTATTTATTGGTAAAACTGTATAATAAGTAAAATCAAAGTTTCATGTGTCTTTACAGGCCTTCTTCATAGGATACAACTATGTGAAGGTATTCGTGGATTGTTGTCCAGCTGGAACGAGTTAAGTTACGATGAAATCTGATTAAACTCAATAATAAATGGAGCAGAGTTGCTTTGAATAGTAAGCTCATAAAGAGCACAAGAATGATTCTATTCTTTGCTCGATAATCCTTGCTGCAGGCATTCGTTGCTGCAAACGAGGAGCCGTCCAGTCATTCAATTTAGGTTTGATCGAGGGTAAAGTTTTGTCCAAAGGAGGAAGGATGCCCAAAGGATAGACTGAACGACGTCATCGTGCCCTCCATGTCCCGAGGGTGTCGCTAACGAGGAGGCCTGGTCGTTCTCATCGTGCTACGTTATCCACATCCACGAATTCATTCACACACTCATGCGCGCCAAAACCCACCCACACGGATTCGTCATCTATCGCAAACATCTGACCCACTGACATTCTACGTGGCAGAGAACAAGTCAAAGCTCGGAGCTCGGTTGTATCCATCAAGAGAAACACTACGTATTCACAGTCCGTATACAATGCTGATTCTCTCACTTTTTACCCCTGATCTTCTGGAGGTGCAGAATTATCGACCGCGCTAGTGATACGTTAACGCCTTAATGCCAACATACCCCGCGAGAGGGAAATCATTGAAAGTGTACCATTAATCTGTATCCAGTATTTTTAAAAATAAAGGGAATATTTATTCTTTCTAAGAAAATTTGTGAATTCCACTGTAGTTGTGTTCTTTAACCTATCCCACCTATTCCCTGGATGTTTATGAATCAAACGACGTAACGAGTAACGACACGGAAAGAGTAACCAAAGTCTTTTGATGGATGGAACTTCGGGTGCTTTTGTAATTACAATTCTCTTGGAGATATCCATGAAAGCAGAAGGGACGCGATTGAATCGTCCGATATTGTGTCTCTGTTAAATGGATTCACTCCGTCACCCATCCGCTCTTTGTGACAGTGGCGCAGGCCATGACCAGAAAGACTCGAAATTATCACTCCGCGATTTAGTGTGCGCCTTTCGACACGGTTTCCGAGAAGCTAATCTCACTCTTTGTCGCTGTAATGAATGATGGTGGTGACGATCTTTCGGTGGGATTCCTAATCTTGGGTTTTATCAGCAACGTTATTGATTCAGTTATTGGGGGATTAATAGTATATTGGGTCCAACCGTATTTGTTTATGAGGATGCAAAATAAGGTGAAATTAAATTTGTTTAAAACCACCCTCGTTGCCTCTGAAAGTTTCAACTTTGTTTTGCTTTCTACTGAATTTAATCTGATTCTAACTAGAAGGTCAAATATGTACGAAATTGTGTTAACTGAGAGGTTTACCCAGTCCTTTTTATTCTGGGTTTTACTTAATCTTAACATACTGGAAAAACACTTGGGCGAACACACAATCGGACAAAAAGTGGTGACCTCTGTTGTTCTGCTCAGATTCGCTTCAGGGTTGCGAAAGCAGGAAGCCAAATCAAGACAAGACGAGGGTACCGTTAAATCGTCCGAAAAGATACGACCGTCGTTCCGCATTGAGCCACAACTCTTAGGCGGCAAATTTAGTGATGCGGTACAGTGGGCGAGGCATTAAAGCGTGCACGAAAATCTAAATGGATAGTAGGCTCCTGCTCATCGCACTGTGACTTTCAAATCGCAGTCTTATTACAGAAGGTTCAACTGTCAGCCCGCACTTTACGACGTTAAAATTTCTATGTCTATCGTAAAGTATTGGTCTCCTTGTATTCGAAAAGAACAGAATCGACCGATGGTGGCGACAGATAAAATCTGTACATATACGGGAAAGAGAAGATGTTACCTTTTCGGAAAGGCTATTTATCGCAATTGTTATTTCAAATGTTACAATAAAATTATTTATACGAGGCTATTCGAATAAACAACCTGTGTGGCGATTGCAACTAGTCGATGAATTCCTCCCTCGAGCAACTTTCACCATTCGGTGGCTCTTTGCGGGCTTCCGAATTTATACTGCATTTACGAGATAAACATCGGTATACTCTACGAATGATACCCTTTTTCTTTAAATCATGTTGCTTTAATCGGTTAGCTAAATACTTGGAACGTACCATTAGCAAATATGCGCACGAGTTGCCTCATATACACGTATCTCATTAACCACCCTTCAACCCCTTATCATTTGCTCATGTTTCCTCATTCCTTTCACTATAATTATGGATGTATGTAGAACTAGTGTGGCCAGGGGTTGACCACAAGCTTATGGGCATACAGTATTCACATAATCGTCAAGATCGGTCGTTCTACGACAGTAAATAATAATTGCTGAACATGGGACGTACGAGTTTAATTTTATCACCTTGTTGAAGATGCGGTTTAAACGTCGAGTCGTATTGCCTGCATGCAAATACGTGTATTAGGGGTTTTAAAAGAAACGTTTTTTTTTTTGCTGCAACTGAAGCGAGTTTATCACCCTCAAAATTTCGACATTTCGTCTCAATTTTCAATAATACCAACAAATGGTTGAAGTGAACTTATTCAGTGGCAAAAAGTATTTCATGTAACAAGTGGGGAATGAGACCGATTAGATCGCGTGTGAAGTTGAGTCAAAGGCTCATGATGCGTATTCGCACAAGCACGAGTGTGATTTGTGAGGAGTGTGAACACACGAGTGCGGGTAGTCTATTGTCGTTGCTATATTTGCATAAGGGCCAAGTGTAACTGTTGATAACCCGGTCGATGCAGACTGCTGTATTTTTATCGCGCATCAGTTATTCAATACTATTGGAGGCTAAGAAAAACTACCTCCCGCTCAGTAATGGATTCGCGAGCTAGTTCATAGCTCCGCTGTCATCCAACGAATTATTGGCCACACCCGAAGTTGCGCAATCCGGGCGGTAGCTAGAGCGATACACCGAACGCGCACCCATCACTGCCGATGTGATTATTAAATCTAAACCCAATGGAACCAGATTCGTCACATTAGAATTGGATGCATTCGACTTAAATTTTGACATCAACGGAAAAGAGGACAATCTTAAGAAAATAGACACGTGACTTGCCTTTGACGTTAACACTTTTTTAAATGCTTGGTGGCAAGACGCTGCCGCGTCTCTGAATATTTATGTATTCGAAGAAAGAGAGAATGGAAGAGGAGAAGGAGATGAGAGAGTTTAATACAGAATTGAAGTTTCGTAGAGGCCTTATTCGCAAGCCTCAAATCTCCCTGTTTTCATCTAACGTCTCTAGATGATGGGAGTTAACTAGTTATAAAGTTGGCGTGTCGTTGGGAAGCCACGACGCGTCATACCGCGGTCTCTTCACTCTCTTGCGTTCCTCCACCCCTTAACCTTCGTAAATTGCAGGTGCAGAGGTTCCAATACTTCCACGAAACTCAAAAGCACAAGCGAGAAAGAGAGAAATAGAGAGACAGAGAAAGAGAGAGAGAGAGAGAGGGTGGGAGGGTCTTGCTGAACGTTGAGCGCTAATTAAATCAGTGATATCTCTTCAGCGACTCTTGTAAAGCTCGGTAAGGTGGCCTGTTGTTGGCTTCACCTAGTAGTGGTTTCCCATTAAAGTAACTTCCATCCCGCTTCTTCTCGTTTTTATGTCTCTCAGCGGTTTCTTGCCTTTACACATCCTTTTTCACCGCTGTGAAGACCCATCACAGTTCTAAAAGTATTATTTATTCCTTTTTAAATCCTAGCGTTACATTATTTACTCTAACTTGTAACAAACTTTAAATATCGTTCAGGAAAACTCATTTTGTCGACTGATGAAAAATGAAGGCCATTCAAGGACAAGAATGGTAAGAAGGAGTGATTTTTTTCGAGGAAAAAATTTGTTAACGGTCACTCATCAAATTCAATTGACATCACATTAACATTTTTCTTCTAAGTTGATATTTGGAAAAATAAATTCAGATAACAAAAAATAGCAAAATCGAAATGAATGTATTCGGTCTTCGGGTTCAAACGAATTTCCATGCATTTTCTCATTTCTCAATGCAACCCGCACATTCTGTATTTTTCTTTCATCCACTTGGCGAACGCAGTCTGCGGCATCGCAAGTACGAGACTGGAATCTCGTGTTTCTATTAACTCGCTTACGCAATTGGGAACGGCGAAACTGGTGAAGGGATGCAAGAGGCAATAGGGGTAGAATGGAGGGTTGAGAATACCAGCCATCTACGACTTGGCGTTGCTGGCAGTAACTTAACAGGATGAGGGTTAGTTAGCACGAGTACGTGTGTGCTCGACGATAATTAGACACGTACGAAGCGAAGCAAACCTGCTGGTTGGATACCGTTTCGCTCAAACTGGGCTCGTATGCGTTGGCGAAGCTCACGCGTAATTTCAACACCTGTCGGGCGTATTTGCATCGAGGTTAAAGTTGCGAAAGGAGGTCGAACTCCGGGTTTCTAAGTTTGAGGAAATCCACAAGTTCCACCGGATAAAGAAGCCCAACCAAGTGCATAAAGGGAAATAGGGGGTTAAAGTTAAGGATACGGGATTTGCCGAAGTCGGCTGACTCCTTAATCGATTTAGAAGAGCTTCAGCATATTATCAACGATGAGCACGCTTGCATTTCGAACAGTCTATTCGGTATAGTCGTACTTGCGCGCGGTGGGGAAGACAAAGCCAGTGGTAGCTGGGTTGCCGGTAATGCATCTAATTTTCAATCGGTATCATGCAAATCGATATCCGTTTCATATTCAATGAGGCATTAACGTACAGCTCCCGCTTATTCTCTTGTACCTGTGGTAGTGAAGCTCACGTATAGAAGGGTTAGTGGTGGTATGGTCGGTTGGGAGTTCGCCCGAATGGTCGGTACACATGGTAACAGATATACATCCAAGGACAACCGACTAAAGTGGTCGATGCTGAGGCCCCCCTGGACTCCATCGAGGGATCCTACCTCCCTCAACTGCGCATTGCAAAGCAATACGACAGAATGGGGTCTCCCCGAGCCTTCAATACGGGCTGGAGGGTTTGGGAAAGGAGGGATGGAGCCTCTGGCTTGCCTGCAGCAATGCCCTCGATGTCCCATCAGGTATCAATCCAATACTAGACCTAGTACGAGCCAGTTGGGCTATTTTCTATTGAAATATTAATCGCAACGATGTTACGAGACTGATGGTTGAGTGGGTCGCTCCGGCAGTCCATGGAAAGCAACTAACTACCCGAAACATCGCATCACGTCGACTCTATCGCGTGTCTCTTGTATCGAACCCGCGGAGTCGTTACAACCACTACTTCAATCATCAATTCACCGGAGTTTCGGGCAAGTCACATGAACCGATCACCCGGAGTTTGCCGAGCTAATATTCTATTGATTCTTGGCATAGACGGCTGCAACCGATGTTCTCACAATTGTCGAAATCCTGCAATCTTCTCAGAAGATTCATAATTGCGAATGTGGTCTCAATGTTTACGTTGGGTCGAGGAGATTAGTGACTCGAAATAGCTTTTCATCCGAGGCTTCGATGGTCTTGATGAACCTTTCATCTCTGATATAATCGTTTAATCAAAATCAATATTTTCCACCCTCCCAAGAGCTAATTCTTTTCTTTCCTCAGATGCTTGAAGAGATCTAGATAGTGGAAGACAACCGGTTCTTCCCAATGTAGCTAATGAACGAAACCTCTGGGAACTTGATCAGAATTGCCGTGACCTTTCTCCAAGATCGTTCAATTATCCTCGACATGTCTCGGCTACTTGTAATCTCTTGTAATTAACGACAGCCCGAAGAGGTGGAACGGAACAATAAATGAAGGAGGTACGAAGAGACAAGGCGTGTGGAAGACGTAAGAACCAGCACAGAGATGGAGAAAAATGAACTGTCTCTGAGATATCCCAATCGATATTTGGCCAATAGCCAGTTTAGCGGCCCCTTTACCTAACTCCACCAAATCGTCAAGACGGGAAAGAAGCTCGATTATCTTTCGTGACGGGACGAACGATAAGGGTTGGACGTCAGTGTAAAAAAGAGAATGAGAAAGAGAGAGAAACACGAAGAACACAGTCTTTGACACTAGAATTTTCAAGACCAAAATGACGATTTTTCTCTTTTCAATTATTTGTAATAAATGCCTGTATTTTGTGACACTTCAATAAAACTTCGTATTATCGTTATCGTTGTGTACATTCATTATTTTCCCTCACCCGGCATTATTTAACAAGTCTCTGATCCAATTTTTGTGGAAAAAATCTGCTACTCGAACCAATAGGATGGTTAGATAAACAGCCTATTGTGGCAAATCGTTTCGTATCAATTTTGGGGCTGCTGAATTCAAAGGCAAACATGTAGGCCTGAATAAATACAAAGATTTTCGCTGTGTCGATTGTGTCGCGCATTTGTCGCTTGCTTTTGTCAGTGACCTGAATGTTCCATCGAAAACAATTGTAACGTCAACTGTATTCAATCGAGAAACTGCGTTAGACGATTTTGTAGATTAAATAGAGAATTCGAATATTAAATTAGTGGATTGGATTTAAAAAAACTCATCGAAAACCTATCGACGAGGAGTCATTAATTTCCCTCTTTGTGTTTTAACTCTTGATTTCGATGGAATCTTCTATTTTCTTAATTTTTAAAGTCGGAAATGAAATAGAATTCCACACCGCAAGAATAAGTCTTTGCATTATTGCTACAAGCACAATATAATTTTTTTTTTGCTTAACCAAAAGATACGAACCAATTCCTAAGGATTAATTGAATCGTGTTGCACCAAGCATCGTTTGCAAAGTTGGTGCCTGAATTGATTCCTGTGATTACCTCCAAAAGCAATCCACCTGCTTTCAGACTTGCTCCTGGCCTGCGTGAATAGTGTGTGTGAGTGTGTGTGTGTGTGCATGAGAGAAAGATAGCGAGAGAAGGACACCCGTTACGAATCAGCTTTGACTACAGGCTATATGATCAGTGAGTGCCTAGCTTCGGGATTACTAGTAAAAGATGAAAGCTCAAAGAGACGGGAGCATGAGAGGAAGGGATGGAGAGTAGCGGAGAAAAAGAGCAACGGGTTAATTTGTGTTAATTTGCGTAATTAATTGAAGTAGTAAATACCTCGAGTTTCAGGATTACCAATTTCTTTCTCCCTCTCTCTTTTTCATAAACTCCATTCCTTCTTTTTACCATCATAGCTTTATAAATTATCAGTGGCTGTAATGTAAATTTATTTTCACGAAATATCCTGAACTCGATAAATGCTTCCATCGGAGATGGATGATTTGAATTGTTTCATTTGACGAGTCATCCTGAGTTACTGACAGTCATTTTGACATCCTGTACGACGTTTTGTACGTTATGCATACTTTTTGAAGTAGAAAATTCATCCGAATGTATCCGTGACGAATGTCCTGAGAACTTAGAGATTTCTATTCGATTTTATTCGCTGTCACCTGGTATGGAGCTTGCAACTCGTACTCGAATCAACCCTTGGTCCAAAAACACGAAAACAATGCTCACGTACGAGATATAAATATGACTAATGTAGGTGAAGTTTGCAAGGCACTTTGGAAATAAATTTTGCAGGATCGGATGAAACTACCCCCTGGGGTAGTCATCGAATCGGAAGAATAATGACGATATTCGTAAGTTGAGCACGGATTCACATCGTTTTAATGGCTAATCCCTTAAGGGACGAAGGACGAAACGGAAGTTTTCGCATCGACTTCTCACTACACAGATCCAGACACGAGTCAATTTTTGTTGTAGATCACAAAGACTTCGACTTCGAATCCTCGCGCATCCAAGCCATACACCATTTGGCTTGACGAAATTTTAGTCAGGATTTGCGTTACCCACCGTCAGGGAAAACTTCACATCCTGCTGTTTCTTGGGGTTTGATTTCACGACTATTTCTAATTGGGGTGAACCGGCCGTCTTTTCGACTGTGAAACGACATCATGAATTACAAATCTGCGGAATTAAACGTTTTCTGCGATAACACCGGTAGATATCTGTTTTCCTTTCCTCATTCACGTTCTTTCCTAACCGTGTCCAGATTAACCACGGTTTCTAAGCTTCTTTCGCTCGGGGGTAGAAACCTGTCTGTTTCACATTCTCGAAGTTATTGTGGATGCCACCTTATTACTGTTCCTGATTCCTTACAATTTTCAACATTTACTCCAACGTTCTCCCGCAACGACGCAACATTAAACAGAAGTTACTAAAGACAAGAAGCAGGTTCACTATTATTTCGTTAGATCTCCATAACTTCGTGTTTAAATTTGAAAATATACTTTCAAAAAGATGCATCCGCCGAACTATTTATTTTCAATGAAAAGAATCTATTTATTCCAACATGAAAAAAACCATGAATTGATTTATTCGACTGACGGAATGGTCGAGTGATGCAAAGTTAGGGGGTTCATACAGGGTAGCAAAGACTTTTCATCCCCATGATTATTCAGTAGTTTCTCCGACGCCACTCTGTGAAAGCTTGGAGAATTTTTATTTTATTCTATTTTTTTACCCATCTATTGCATTAGCAAGTCGAGTTATCGTTGCGAATCAAGTACACCCTAGCGGTTCGTACAGTAGTGAAGGTCCCAACGGAACAGGAGGACAGTATGGAGACCATGAACGTTGCTCGAACCACAGAATGGTAAATATATGTATATATACATACAGACGAGGGATATATATGACGAGTGAGTGTAAGGGTGTGGGTTTGGTCCAGGTCCTCGGAGGCCGAAACGTGAACGGTTACGCGCGTGCATGCTGTAAGCGCGTGGTGTTTAACATGCAAATTGGAGAAACTGGGGATTGGCCAGCACGGGAGACAGAGTACAACAGCAACAGTGTGTTATATGGTATACACGTCCGGTCAGTTCTATCCAATGTTATGTATAGCATGTACGGAATAAATATATGTACGCATGTATGGGGAATTAAAGTCAAAATCAATCCCGATCGTTATTCAGTAGCTGAGGACATGGGCTGGTTTTTTAAAAGAACAGAATACTACAATAGTCAAAGTTTCATGCGGAGATAGTGACTTTTCGAAATTCATGATCTATTTGAATGTTTTCCGTCAAATTTCACGTATTCTTTTTTGAATGAATGTTTAACTAGACTGATGAAAGTGCTTCTAGGGTTTATCGATCGTTGAATATTTTCTATAAATATTTTCAGAGAGTTCCATGGAGAGACTAAGTTTTAAAAAAATGTATTGTTGGACTTCATTATCCAACATTTCTGTTCTGAGCGTTTATATAGTTTCGGTACAACAGCAGGAAAAAATCCAATGGACAAATGTAGGAAAAGGAAAAAATGTACAAAATAATGATGAAAGTTATGGACTCAAATAGAAATTCGTTGATTAGGGTCAAATAAGGTATGAAATGACCCATGTGCATGTAATGGTATTTATGAACGTGCTGTATACGCACAGAAAGGGGGGGGGGGGATGAAAAGGGAACACCAGTGCATGATATTTCCAAGTCAGACGAGGATCCGAAGAGGGGAGGGTGGTCTGTGACGTTGGATTATATTCCGGATTAGAGAGATGTATATTCTGGGCACCGTGACGGTTAAGCTTCTGGAGGGTATGACCAGGGTGCCCTTCCCTCGCCTCCTATGTGTACGCTTCTATGATCTATTCTCGTACCTAATGGCGATCTCGAAACTATTTCTATATCTTAACCCTAATTTAATAAGCTTTGAGTGTGTCGCAGAAAAATTTCATACAATCCACTGATTTTGACCACCTCAAAAGGCTTTGAAGGAATTCAAAAATATTTTCTATCCTTCTCTAGTCACCGTTTGGATAACGGCAACAACGTAAACAGTAGTTGCCAATTTTTTTCGCATCTTTACAAAAAAATTGAATATTCTTTCGATGTTTTATGATATTGAGGAACAAAAGTGGCATATTATTTATATTAATTAGTAGCAGTTTACGAAGCGAACGTTAAAAAGTTAATAGAAGGGTGGATAAATTTTCTGGTTCGACCAAAGTAAAAAACTAACTGTATACATATCACCCATATTTATATCTATACATTTGAATGTACGAGGGTGAATTCAGTATTGTATGTATGTTGTAGCTCAGAGAGCTTTGCCGGCCACCCGGTGGTCGGATATTCGTGAGTTTTATCGCTCCCCCGACTCCAAAAAATTTGGGTGTTTTCTATCTCTATTTCTCTACCCTTTCTTTTTGTCTTTCTATCTCTATTTTTCTCTCTTGTATACGAGGCTAGACGAAATTCGATTCTCTGGCTCGCTTCGCTATTTCTCCACCCCTGGATTGTATAAGGGGGTGTATAAAAAGCTTTACTAGCTACGATCCGGTGCACGTGTTGCTCACTGCTTCTCCTACAGCTACTGGCGTGAAAGCTTTTTTTCTTTGTCTTTCTCTCTCTCTCTATCTTTCTCTCTCTCTCTTCCTCTCCTCTTCCTCTTCCTCGCTCTTTCAGTCTATTTTGTTTTCTCACTTTATTTTTTCTTTCTTCCTTTCAACTACTCTCGCCCTATTTTCTCCGTGTTCGCTTTTACTGCATCGTTTCAACGACTACATTTACTTCTTCCTCCTTTTCCTACTTTTGAATTGGAAAAAAATGTATTAGCAGTCTAGACAAGAGGATCTAGATGATTTGCACGTACCTGAGATTCACTCTTTCGACTGCCGATTTATCATAGTGTAAATATGTCGAAATCCGGTAAACTCTTACAACTTTTTTTTTTTTTTGCTTCTGATACACATTTACGATTATTCTCAGGTTTATTTCACTGATTTAATATCCGATCCTTTCAATACCGTGAACTTGTCACTGGGTAGGTTTTTTCTGTGCCACCATCATCGTCACGAGTTCCTTTTGTACAAACGTCGATTCGACGTGTAATCCTTACGTAACAATGTAAATAACGTTCTAACGTGGAACAAAATTTAACTCAAATGAATCTTGATAAAACCCTGTGGCCACGCGGATGTCGATTGAGGCGGTGCTAGCATTGAAGGAGTAAAAAATATCTAAAGATAAAAAAAAACATCGACTCTCAAAGCTCGATGGTTTTATTGTAACGTAACCGCATAAAAAAAAAAAAGAACAATACACTCCTAAGCATGACAGTTTAATGTAAAGTTTAAATGAAGATAAAAAAGTAGATTTTATGCTGTAAATTGTGTGCGGGAAACAAGAATAGATGGACCGAATGTAGGTGAACACTTGTAGCAAGAAAGATATTGAGAGAATGAGTCGAAACACCACGATAATAATAAAGAGGGAAAAAAAAAGAAAATAATAACAATAATGAAGACCGAGAAAGATAGGAGGAAAAGGGATGAGATCGTGGGCACGGCTTGGAGTAGCAATAACTCGGAGATTAAAACAGAATTAAAAAGTGTGTTGAATGCATATCTGTGTCAAGAGCTTCGGGAGTGAGGCGGAAGGGCTTACAGTGTTTCTGCTGGCTCGACGTTTCTTTGGCTAGGGGTGGAAGTGAACGGGAGTGCGGCTGGCTGATGGGAATGCTCGGTATAAGTAAAACTGAGCGAGGGAGAAAAAAAAGGACGAGGAGGTCAAAATACAGACTGTGAGGGTGAGAGAGAAAGAGAGGAAGAGATGGAATAAATAAAAAGAGGGGATGAGGGAGGAAAACAAAAAAAAAGAAACTTGTGGGTGAGAGCCAGAGGTCTCGCCACGATGAAAAACGAGGGTAAACATGCCCCCTGTTGAGATCGAGTGCGCAGCCGAGCTGTGACTGCGATTCTACAGACTTTATACCGGTTTCAACCTCCTTCATTCCCTCACTCTCTTCTCTCTTTCCATCCCTCTCTCTCTCTCTCTCTCTCATGCTTGGGAGTTTACAATTTTTCTTCGCATCTTTTTTCCTGCTTGTTTTCCCTCATCGATCGTGGTGGCTTCGTGAGTTTTTTCCCCTCACCAAGCGTGGAACGCAGCGGGACTTGCGAAAGAGGGAGAAAAATGAATCGCAATAGGGTGGAGAGTATCGGCAGCGTGTCTCATCTAGTGTAATAATCATTCGAGTTCGGAAAAGCGAAGAAATGAGAGGAAAAGAACGGAAGATAAATCATAACAGAGGGAGAGAATTACGGGCGGGAGAAAAATCGTGGAAAATATTACAAAAGCGTAGAGTGAGTTTCCGGATTATGGCTTCCATATTTATCAGTCCAGGCGCGATATAGCGCACATAAAATTAAGTGAAATAGAAGAACAAAATACTGTAAAGAATTATTTCATATCCAATCGTGCGATTTTGGATTCTTCGTCACTTTTTTAGCATTTAGCATTCTTGAATCCATTTTGTTTTTTATCTGTTAGTTTCAGTATAGCGCTTTTGATTCAATAATTCGACAGTAGTCACCTTCATTCAAATATATTTCCGAAGGGAAGACGTGGATGGACGAGGAAGAGTAAACGAGGAAAAAAAAACGAGGGCAGTTGGTTTAAACTGGGCACTTAATGAGGGCAAA
This sequence comes from Campoletis sonorensis, assembly GCA_013761285.1. NCBI lineage: Eukaryota > Metazoa > Arthropoda > Insecta > Hymenoptera > Ichneumonidae > Campoletis > Campoletis sonorensis. The sequence goes on from JACEOJ010000191.1 coordinate 912,296, forward strand.
CATGGCTCCAACCCTCGCAGGCAAGCAAAGAGCAATCTCAACTTCTCAATTTCTCAGATGTCAACTCAAATCCAGACAAAATGACACTTGGCATGATCCACTTAAACTACATTTTTTTTATAACATAAAAAAAATCTTGCTTTGTTATCATTGAAATTCGGGATAATTATTTGTTCCAAATACTGATGAATCAAATAAAGACAATTATTTGGCAGTCACCAAATTGTAAGTGGCATTTTTTTCAAGATTTCTCGTCCGAGATTTTCTCGTACGAAGAGAAATGGACTTTCGTTGGTTATTTTTCTAGACTTCAATTAGTTATTACTTCATATTAAAAGTCAGCGAAGGATCGATGCGAGATGAAAAGCAAAATCAACTGAGAGTTTTTAGGGATTGGAAGGTATTTGCTCGCTAGACAGACCAGCACATAATATCCCCTTCGACTGGTAAAACGCCGAGAGCATTGCGAATGACAGCTGGCTGTTCATTATTCCAGGATTACCGGGGCGAGCGTAGATATCACGCGAGGGTCGAGTCGAGTTCATGATGACTATTTTTCCATACATACACAGTTGTGAAAAAACACACGTGTGAAGCATTCCCCTGCGAATACACGTGATTTTCAAGCCATCGAAATTTAGACCACGACTCTTATTAATAACTCTTTTTTTTCACAACCAATCGAACCTATTTTTCATGATTTTTTCGAAAAGCGGTATTTTACAGGATTTTCATTGTCAAAGAAAAAACCGTAAATGACTGGATTTGCACATCATTTCATTCATTGCTTTCATGTCATTTGGGCCAAGAAATTTTGTGTAGAAATAATTTGAATCAAATCTATTTCAATTACTTTTTGAATAATGAAAAAATTCTTGAAATCCTTATTGACCTGTAACGACGGAAACGTATCATAGAGTAATACGTGACTCAACTATTTACTAAAATGAATAGGAACATGAAGAGTGAAAATAAAAGATACGATGAAACGAATTGTTTTTTTTACTTTACGATCCAGGGTGAACGAAGGAAAGGTGAAGAATGATTTTTTGGATAAAAGCCAGGATCTCATTAAGTTCCACGAGAATTCGAGCCCTCTCTACGGTAAATACTTTATAACGTGTCGTCATAATTTCCTTGAACACGAAATAGTCTCATTTGCCAGGGTCCTTAATTTTTTTTTTCGAACCTAATGAAAAGGAACGATAGAAGGGTTTCTTACGGGGTTGGGGGGTTGTTAATCTCTCACGGAATGATATTTCTCGAGATTCCGAACACGTCTCGGGGATCAAGATCATTTCATTGTGCGTACATACAAGCTGTCCTTTGCGTTATAATTTTTAACGTAATGTATTCTTATGTACGTTCTACGCGCTTGGACGTTCGTGTGTACGTATGTGTGGGCGCGTAACTGTTTAAGTTCAACGTGAAATTTAGGTTCGGTGAGTGTGCGTGACCAAAACTCGTGTGGTCCTCGATTCGAACGAGGGTGCGTGTACGCGAATACCTGATCGAATGGGTGCTTTGACTGATTACTTTGTCGGTTGATATACCGGCCTTTTATCGTTCCATATTTATAACGAACCGGTGGAATAGGTGGCAACCAAGAAAATAGACTTGAATAACAAAGAAAAAAAGGGGTGTTGTGGCATTTTTCCTCTTTGCAGAATAACCGATCGGGATTCGATATTTTTTTAAAATTAAAACTTTCCACATTCGTAATCACCGAGAAATTCCGTGACGTTCATCTTGGTTGTCAAAAGAGCTTGTAAGGTAGTCAGGGTTTGTTTCATAGCTGCAAGGAAGGTTGCACTGCGGAAAAGCATGGAAGGTATAGGTCGTAGGAAGAGAGCTGGAAGGAGAAAGGAGTCTAGCGAGGGAGTCAATGGTACACAAGAGGTAAATTAAATTTGGTTAATAATTTACGAGTTGAAGGTAGGAAGTTACGAAAGGGAGGAGCGGGAAAGTAAGGAGTGATGGCGTAGAAGAGGAGAGAGAGAGAGAGAGAGTGAGAGAGAGGGAGAGAGAGAGAGAGAGAGAGAGAAAAAGAGCAAGAGATGGAAGAACCTTTGGAGGTTTGTGCTCGTTAAGTTTGTGTTAGAAGATAATAAATATTCATTAATGGCTACAAGTAGGGAGTGTGTCAGTACACGTGTGCTCAGAAATCTGGGTACGTAGAAAATGGCCTCATAACGTGGAGGAGCTTGCTTGAACTGATATTTTGAAGCTGCGGAGGAATTGCAGTCAAAATAGGGTGAGACATATGAGGGGTTGAGGAAGCTTTAAAGCTCGACTACAGAGCCAGGGAAGAGGATGGGGTGAGCTCGAGGATCCAATGGAGAATGAGCAGACAAGTAATCCCCCGAGGCATTCCTTGACAACGAGAAGCGTTGACCAACCCTGGATGTTGTAATGTGAAACAACCAGGGGCTGTTAAATGAAGACCTGTACAACTTTAGACCATTTACCTTCAAATGTCCGTAATCGCTTTCGTGTGCGTACGTTCGGGCGTATATTTGGTCTTTGTAAGCGTTTGTAATAACCGTTATCGATACTCCAATGTTTCTGATCGAATCACCCCTAGTCTGCGGCGTCGGACGTAGAGGTCATTGGGGATGAATACATTACAGGTGGTTATGAATCGTTTTCTCGCCCTCACTTTCAACTTTCTCTGGATTAATTCCCTCTTTTTTCCGTCCGCGTTCACTTCGTTCAAAGAATGCTATCGTTTCACTTAAATTTCTCAGGTGTTAACATAAATACATTAGATTTCATAGTGATAAAAAGGCGTTGGTGTAGTTTGTAGAATTGTTAGGGGTTGGCCATCCATTTTTAGCTCGATCAATGATTCTATATATAGTTTCACTGGAGGGAAGCATCGGAGAGTTATTTCACCCCTATGAATATATTGGTTGATCATGTGGGGCTGGAGCAGAATTCATGAAGCCTCGTTTTCGTGAATCCTCATATATATGTCAATCTCCATTTCGTAAATTTAAATACTCCTATGACTGGTGTAATTAATAGAAAATTTTGTAGGTTAGAGATGGCTGCCTAGAGTTCTTATGACGATTTCAAATCCACGTCTCACGTGGACTTAACTCGACCGCGTGAATGCCATCTGTTTACTTATCAAGAACGTTATATAGATGATACACGAATAGAGAAAGTACGTAGGACCGATGATTTAAAAACTTATGCACCTGGAACCGTGACGTAGCGCAGTAAATTTGTTTCTGCCATATGTGTCCTCTAAAATGCGGAAATAACGACTTAAACTACCACGAACTTAGTTCTCCAACTGAAAAATATTCCATGTCATCCAGAAATAGTGGCAAAGAACACAGGTGGTCAATAAACTGGTGAATTGCCAACCATCTTTCGCTTCTAGCCATGATTACAATCTTGGAAAAGCATCAAACCGTGTATTAAACCAGATGGAGATAGAATGAGATTGAACTTCTTGGATTTGCAGGCTCGCTATAACCGGAACAACCAGGAAGCAGCTTCAAAAGCAGTCTGGGCGTTCATGGATTACGTCAAACCGTCGAGCCGTGAGGGAGACGCCGTTTCTCCCTCTTTCTCTCTCTATTACTCTTCGCTGACGTACCATCAGGCGTCGAGAAGTTTGCAACGGTTGGTGAGCGAAATGGAAAGCTCTCGGAGCTTTCGAAATGCTTGGCTTTCGTGTTCGTGTGCAAGAGGCAAATGCGACGAGACTTTGGGAGATTCCTCGTGTCCTTCCTGATGTGCTTCTGCATCTGCAAAGCATTTACGCTTCAAACTCTCACCCCTTTTCATCCCTTAGTCTCTATCTCTTGTCCGTCGTGGTAATCGTGGCAGTGACGTAGAAAACGCAGTCAAGTGCCACTGTCGAAGATATCTCTCTGGCTGATTCCCTCTTGTGCCAGCGTGTGCTCTTTACCCTTCGCAGCTTGGCACATCAGTGTCATTCACAACAGTCATGGTGGCCGCTTAATGGGGAACTTCCGGAATTAATTTGTTGTCAAACCGCTCAAATTTACGTTTCGAGGTTTTATCGGATCATCATCTCATTTTTTACCTTGAGAGCCCGTACAGAAACGTACAATGAATCATAACTCATCATAACTTCCAACTCTATCATAACTCTCAGGGATACTATTTATAATTGAAGAATGAGGAAGCACCAAAAGACTTTTCTTTGTCCATTCAAGTTTCCGGCACCCTCCCTGCATCCAATAACCGATTTAAATCCTCCGCCTGATATTATACCCCATTTTCCAGAGTATAAAGAAGTCCCCGCAAGAAGATCTTTTGCCAAGTGGAGCTTGCATAATTCGTCTTCGTAAATTCCTTCCTCGGCATTTTTCTTTTTCTCCTTTCGTCACGAATCTCTGAGCCAAACATACCCGGGCATCGATACCCGGCTCAGTTTTTCATTTTTTATTGTGACGAAAGCGACCATGCTGATGCCTATTCACGTGGAAATCATAAGACGTCTTCCCATATTTGGCATCCGGGAGAACGCTGTATTTTAAGATGTATCGTAAAGAATTTTCAAAGTATATAGGTGTTGAGAAGAAACAACTTCGAAATATAAAAATAATTATCCAGGTCACTGCAAGCTAGCGTTTGTATCCTTTGAATCAACAAAAAAAAAGAATACCAACTCTTGTATGATTCCAAGTCCGTCTATTTTAAATTGTGGGTTCAATTGTCACTTCTAGGATGTTAAAAACGAGAGAATCACGTGCTAGGAAATTCTTACTATTTTCGAGTCACTTTTCAGTGGCCAAAATTTCTCTACAGCTCTTGTAAGATCATCAGTTTCTCGACGAAATGGGGATCCCTCCAGAAATAAGTCTTGCGTGCAACCCTCGTTGCATCAAATCCAATGTGTGAGTGAGTCAGAAGCATTGGGAGCGATAAAAATCACTCGAAACGATTGTCCGTAGAAGGGGCCTGGTGTGGTAGCGGAATCGATGGAAGCAAATATAGGGGTTGTAATATGTATATGTATATATGAAAGTTAAAGTCTAAAACCTGTCTATATATGGGGTGCTGCAGAGCGTAAGATATCGGGGAGTATTCGATGCACTAGTAGTTTGAGAAGACTGGAAGCTGGAAGGAGGAAAAAGGATGAGAAGAAGACGAACCAAGGAAAAAAAAAAAATAGACTTTCAGTGTGGAAATTGTGAGTGAGTGAGGAAAACGTCTAATGACGCTGAAGTTTGCATCGATGCTGTGCCACGAAATGGAATTAAAAAAAAAAATGGATTCAACAGTTTTTTATTTCATAGAAGGCTTCACAAGGTCAAAAAAGTATACCATATGAAATTTAAGGAAAAAATTCGTCCCGGAACACCCTTGTTTAAGGGGTTGATTTCTTAAAAAAATCCAACCCCGGTGCTATGGGCATTCAACACTTTTTTATTTCACCTATGTACTTTGGGAGCTAGAATAAGATAAGGAAAAAATTGCGAAAAAAAAATTCATCCCGGAACACCCTTATTTTGAGGGATGAATTTTTCGGAAATTTTAACTCCGGCGCTATGGGCATTCAACACATTTTTATTTCACCAATGTACTTTGGGAGCTAGAATAAGTTCAGAAAAAAATTAAAAAAAAAAAAATTCGTCCCGGAAGACCCTTACTTGAGGGGTTGAATTTTTTTCGAAAAATCCAACTCCGCTGCTATGGGCATTCAACACTTTTTTATTTCGCGTATCGACTTTAGGGGCCAGAATAAGATAAGGAAAAAATTGCGAAAAAGAAATTCATCCCGGAACACCCTTATTTGGGGGGTGAATTTTTAGGAAATTCCAACTCCGCCTCTATGGACATTCAACACGTTTTTATTCCACGTATCGACTTTAGAGGCCAAAATAAGTTCAGAAAAAAATTAAAAAAAAAAAATTCGTCCCGGAAGACCCTTACTTGAGGGGTTGAATTTTTTTCGAAAAATCCAACTCCGCTGCTATGGGCATTCAACACTTTTTTATTTCGCGTATCGACTTTAGGGGCCAGAATGAGATAAGGAAAAAATTGCGAAAAAGAAATTCATCCCGGAACACCCTTATTTGAGGGGTGAATTTTTCGGTA
>JACEOJ010000191.1:926815-939242 GCA_013761285.1 Campoletis sonorensis
CGGATTTATTGATATAACATTTCGTTGGTTTTACGACTGATTTCGAGTCCCGCTCACAGATATAAGATTTACAACCAATTTGAATATACAACTCAGCGGATTTATTGAATTTTTCATTTTTTTTGCCATCCAATGAATTGAACTTCCGTCATTTATTAACGAGTGTCAAATTTTGATAATTTCGTATTTCAATCAACTGAATCTCTATGATAGCGACATAACCTACAAACGAAATAATCTGAAACATCCTTACTCATTTTCGCTTTTCGTTTACAACTGTTCTTTTGATACTCTTCCTCATCATCAGTTTTCAAATCAGATTTCAGTACACAAGATTTATGACTCTTACGCTCGCAGATCTTGCACTTTGCAATATCGGTCCCTATAAACGCAAAGCAATGTAAACAAACTTCTCCCATATTCTCCGACTTCAAGAGCAAGCTATGCGCGGTTTCAAACCGAAATGCTACCGGATCGAAATTCATATCGAAAGGCTTCTCTTTGCCCAAGCATTCGGCGTAGTGCATTACGAATGCTCCGCAATTGGATCCGTCATTGACCGACTGATATGGACGTTTCTTATATTCATATTCTTTCCAGTTGACATTTTTCAAATTGTTGAAACTAGTGCCTACGTCGCAGCAACGTAAGAAGTTTTTAAATGCTTCAAATGCGCGCTGTTTGTCAGTTGACTTTGCATAAGGATCTAGCAGTGTCAAATGTTTCTGCTGTACATCTGCAACCAATAATCGCCAATGACCCATGAATACATAAGGCATGAACAATTTCCTACCTATAGATTTTTCTTTTAACCTGTAAATTGCTCGTTTCGTTTTAATCCTACGTTCACTGAAATCACCGAGAATAACAGAGGTATCATCGGTGGGTACAAACATTACATCGTCCCAATCATCAATACTTGAGGCGATAAACGAATCAATTACTACCCCATCGATCCATTGTGGGGGGGAAAGTGACGAAAACTGACAAACAGTCATTTCAAATGTTCGCACCGTTATCGACTTACTTGTCTGATAGCGACTAACTGTCAACAAGTTCGATTTAGATCTCTTCCAATAATCGAAACTTTTCACTACACCGTTGTAAAATGTTTCAACTCCATCCCATTCGTTTGGAGGTGCAGTAACTTGTTCTAAATTCGACACTACATTGTCGATTTCATCATTTTCCAAGGTAATCAATTTCGATGTAAAACCGCGATCTTCCTCCTTAGACACGGGCTTTTCTTTATCTTGCTCAAGATTCTCTATTCGCGGCTCAAAATTTCCTACTTCTTGGTCAATATTTTCTACGATTTGTGTATCTTCGTTTGTGTCTTCTATGTGATCTATTTTAGCGCACAATTTTTTTAGCATCGTTCCACGAGCGTATCCATCATTACTCCTTTTCCTACTTTTTTTTCTTTGCCACATTTCTTCAACGTTCGGATCATCGACTGATTGAGGATACTTTGGTTTTTTTCTCGAATTTTTTGTCCCTTTTACATTCGCATTCAAGTTTATTATTGCTATTGTTCTTTGCCGTCTCGTATTTAATTGTCGCACACAATCGCCAATCGATATCTTGGTGCGACCTTCAAATACCACATGTTTCACAACTTTGTTGGTAGCTTCGGCATACGCATTACTTAACCGCGAGATATTAGGATCCACTGCATCCAAGCCAATAGCGGCCCAGAAAACTAAATATGGCATCCATTGCTTAACAATGTATTCCACGAATTTCGGCGCGTAATACTTGTTTGGAGTTGCTTTTACTTCATTCATTACGTTTTTGCTTTCCGTTCTTTCAATGTCGTTTTGTCTAAGAACCATTATCTTATTAAACTTTTTATAAAATGGTGATTTTCTGTAAATGGTATTTTCCCTACGATTGTCGACAGGACGTGATTCTTCACCTACTTCTAGATCATCATAGACTGCTGTGTTTTCGATTTGATGAACGTTTTTATTGATCAAATTTCTAATAACGGCTACACTGTCTTTTTCGGCCTGCGCGCTCAATAGTAGTGTGCACATGTGTTGGAATATGATGGTTGCCTCATTCAAGCTTTTACTTAAACATAAGAGCGCCATGCATTCTAACAACATTTGCTTGAAGTGTTTGTACTCGGGGAACTTGTCATGAATAGTCCTAGAGACGTTTTTCATGAAGTGTCCATAGCATATTTTACATAAAACCTTAGATTTCGGAAAAATTTTATCACTCATACAACATTCATAGAAAACGTCAAGATATTCGCTAACTGTCATACCATTCCAAGCCTCTAGAATGGACTTTATTAATGCCCAAGACCAATCCACGACCATGATATCCATTAATGGCCATATTCCTAACTCACGCTCTACAAACAGTCTGTATTCTCTCAAGAACGCACCTATCGATAGCACCCCATGCTCTGATGTTATCAATTGCGCTGGTAATATAATCTCTTGCTCGAGCCTAACTCCTAAAGGGTAATAAAATAATCTTTTACATTCCAAGTGTTGAGGTTTTCGAATTATACATCCCGTAGAGTCTATATGCCCAATCACACATTTTTTCTTATCTTTCTCCTGTTTCACAGCGTATAAATCTTCTGAAGTATACATGTACGCATGTAAAGGGGTACCGGCTCTCCTAAGAAAAGGATCTTTCAAACGACTGTGCTGTACTTGCAGTTCCATCAAATCTGAGAGATCATCGGACTTCAAACTTAAACGGTCTTTACAACGCTCTTCCGATTTTATTTTGTAAAGAGTGTTCAGCTTGCACAATCTCTGATTATTGCCATCTTCCATCAATGCTGCATTAGTACTTAATTGCAGTTCATCTAGATAATCTATTGGTCGGCGATTTTGCATCTTCATAAGAGCCTCCACACGACTCTCCCCTCTGAGCGGTTTAAAAATTTCTGCCCATTCTTTTTTTTTATGAACTACGGTCATTTTACGATTACTCGAAACGATAACTTCCGCAACTGGTTTCTCTATATAATGAATTCCGAATCGGTACGGCTGTTCACAATTCGTCTGCTTACATTTCGCGTAAACTACCATATCTCTGAGGTTTGGACGAATGTGACGAAATCTCAGAGTGCACGAACACTTGAAAATAGTTCCCATGAGTTTTACAAGAGCTCCCCTAATCCTATCCGAGTTCAGAGCCCCATCACTTGTTTTCATTTCTGTTGATGCTACAGCAACCGTACCGATGTCCTTATTATAACCAATTTGTTTTTTTTCCCCTTTCTTTTTAACCGGACTATCATTATTTATCTCTTTCTTACTCTTTGTGTTCTTTTCAAGCTTGCTATCCGGTGCAATCAAATCCTCATCATCTACCAACTGCTCTTCTTCCGTATCTATTGCGGGTACATTTTTCGTGCGTTTCCGCGAACGGCTAGTACTGCACACTCCCGTAGTATCAGTTGAATCGGAAACTAACGGTTCGCTACTAGTGGAAGTGTAAATATATACATCGTTTTCATTTTCTGTGCAAGGGACATCCGGTTTGTCGTAACAAGTTCGCCTAGTCTGCCTATTCGAATAATCGATCATCTTTACTGGTGATTTTATATCTCGCTCGTGCAGTGATTCTACGTTCGTAAATTCAGTCGAGTTGTTTTCTTGGTTTTCAATGCAAGGTGGTGATGGCTCTTTCATTGAGGATTCATCCTCCCTACCTAACGACTCCATTTTTTTAATGTTTTCACAAGTTTCTTGTTCCTCTGTGCCTTTTAACCCAACAATTGGTGCGTCACAGTTTGTGTATGCTGTTGATCTGGAAATCAAACTTGGAAACTCTACGTCTACTTCACCTTCTACTACTTCTATGTGCTCATCGCATTGCGTTTCAGCAAAATCATTCACTGCTTCGAGTACAACCCAATGACCGCTGCGCTGCTGGCCAGTAAACATTATGTTAAAGGACTTACGTTTATCCTTTTTGTCGCATGGCAACGATAGCACTTTAACGATCTCTCTATCATGTGATTGATCGCGGTAAATTGTAACATTAACTTCGTACAATCGGGCGAAAATACTAATTTCGAACTCAGTACCGTACGTCGAATTCGAACCCATTACATCTCTGTAATGCTTTTCGTTTATGAACGTTTCTTCCTCGCAAGTACTGTTCAGCATCACGACTTCGTCCATCCAGTTTGCTATAACGTACTCAACAACGGCTTTCCTAACAACGTCATGCGAGTGTTCATTACCGAATAAGTAGTAGGAAAAGCACCTGAAGAGACAGTTGCCATCGCCGACAACATCTACTATCTCAAACTTACTATTTGCCACGTGAATTACCGATCTACGTTGGCAACTTTTTCCCTTCTCGGTGGGAAATTTCTGTGACTCGGATTGATCACATGAAGCATACGCCTTACCTTCAACACTTCCTTTATCATTAACAACAAGCATATTGCTATCCGCTTCTCCTTGTTTTAAATTTACCACCGCAGAATGCAAACCGCCTTTCTTCCAGAGATACAACAACTTGTGGTTGAATGGCCTATCGCAAGTAACTTTCAGCTCCCTCGCGATCTGTTGGAAGAAATAGGATACATTGAATTATGACAAAACATCATGAAACAGTTAATCGCTTTAATTATATCGACCAACATTTCGAACTGCAAAAATATATACTGTAATTATCGTTGACAAAGACTGCATGGAAAAATTATGACAGTGACTATGAATATGAGAAAAAATGTTTCGTTGCGTTCCAACATTGCAAAGTTCAGTATCATAAAGAGAAGATTCGTGGCGACCATTACAGTTAAGGAAAACGCCTTCGTCGCAAATTTAATAATATCCTGTATACGGAGTAAAAGTGTTCGTTTTTTGGTCGCAACAGAACATGCGACTACTTGATAGTTCAATTTGCTTTTTTTTTTTAAAAAAAATCTCAATTTGCTCCATTTTTCAGCAAGTTATATGTAAATAAACAACAAAAAATCGCATTTTTTCAAAAAAATCATAAGTTATTACCCGATCGACAAAAAATTCTGAAAAAATCGAGAGAGCTCCTTACAATGAGTACAGCAAATTATAAATTTTTGAACGAAATCAAAAACCGAAAGGTTGTGGGGTGGCTTAGTTGGCTCGGAATGTTCCACATATAAAATTATTAGGGTACTTTTTTGCAATAATTTTTTTCGCTCCCACGCTTAAATTCGACTGTGCACGTAAACTCTTATTTTCATTTTTTTACATTCTAAAACTCGGAGGCATTTAGTGCAATCACCTCACTCCAAGAAGGGATTTATTCAGGGTTAAACGCTCTACAAAAGTGTCTATTGCACTGAACCGTAATCCACACTGGTGAGGTAATACGGATCACCAAATCTGATTTATGCATGAAAGTTTCGGTTTATCGACGTTATCATAATGGACTAGATTTATTTAAAAAATCTAAAGGAAAATCTCGTAGTAAATTTAATGTCCCACAAAAAAGGTCCTTACAATCAAATGGCTAAAAACGATATTTGTGGGAAAATTAAATTTTTCATTTTTGGTCGTTTCTAATTGTTGTGGATTGTCGCGTTGAATTATTGAAAAATAATGGTTTTTAATGTCTTAACGTACTTAAGTAACGTAGTCAAGTAATTACCAATTTTTTTAAGATGAATGAGGGAAAATGAATAATTTGAAATATTTCAGCCATTTTTTAAAACAAAAATGTAACTTAAATTTATAGGTTAGTCTCTTCCATAATTCATACAGTTTCAGTTAAATTCAAAACATACAAGAAATATAAACGTTAAATATCCATATCAAATAGTATCTCGATCATTCCCTGTTAACTGGAATCACTTGCTTCTCTCAGCGCAACAATTCGAGTTTCACTTGACCTTGGAGGAGCTTAAAAAATCTTCGGCTTCGTAGCAGCGCTTTCTTTGTTCCATACTATCTACTACCGATTGAAATAAATACAGTTTACAGTAAAAAATTACCTTCGTATCACGACATGTTGAACTTGTTTATGTACAAGCATCATTCTTTAAAATTGATTGTTCGAAAAAGTCATCAGATATAATTAGTTAGATTAATGCTGTTTGGAACCGTTCTTCGATCCCGACTCTTCGCCCTCAGCACAGTATGCAAAAGTCAGAGAAGTTTTAGGCCGAATATATAAAACATTAAAAAATCGAAGCAGAGTTGAAAAATCAAATACTCAACGAAAAAACGCAGATGAATTTTACCAAATACTTGATAAATTGTTAAATATTGTTCATCTCCCGAAGTTGAATACTTGCCAGTAGAATCAAGAACTCTTTGTTCGATTGTCAAGGGAAAAAAAATAACGTTTTGCCATTAACCTATGTTTCACCAGAAAAAATTCATTCCTGATTAAGTGATAGCGAAATAGGTTACTTTTATTATGTCAACTCAACCGTTAATTATTAAAAAATTGTTAATACTTTAAAAAAATTGTAATGTCCAATGATAATTTTGTATGTAGTTATTAGAAATGTTCTGCCAAATGTAAATTACAATTTATTGGAAAAAATTCATGATAGTTAATAAGTCAGTTGATATGTTTTAAATTACAGTAAATATTGTTTATTTAATTTTTATTGTGTACAGATTCATAAATGCATTTGAAGAATATTTATTCTATCATAATTTTATTGTTGACAATCATTAGAAACTTGTTGCAAGATAATTTAGATCTCTAAATATTGATACTAACAACTTCATTTATTAAATGGCTGTTAGAGTATGACAAAAATAAGCACTCATTCATTTTTCTTTCCGTCTCATGAAAATGTTGTTCTAGGTGTCAAAAAAAGAGTTATGTGAAAATTTGAGCTCATAATATTAATGTAAAAAGGTAGCTCATTGACGTTTTAAATTTTTTCAGTCAAATTGCATTATTTCCTCAATACTTACAAACCGTCATGTTGAATAGATTGAGCGGCATCATTCCTTAAAGAAAATGCTCTATAAAAGAGGTCTGATTGCAACTGTCAGACAACTCCTTACTATGAAAATCATATCCTGGAAATTTATCAATTTTCAAAGTTTTATCTTTTAAATTTGAAAAATTGTAACTACTAACCAAATTAGTACTTTGAAAGGAAAAAAAAACAAATACACAATTTTGAATGATTTTTCCTTCCCCACGAAAAAGGTACTTCGACATTCTTTGGTAAATTCACTTCTTCGAATGTTACAAGAAGTTGAACGTTGAATTGATTATTTTAAAACAATTTGTCATTTTTAAAGGGAATCGATAAACTTCATCAAACAATGACACTAAACCTTTTTTGTAGTGCTTTAAATTTCCTACAATTTATGTACTATAAGTTTATTTTTAATTTCAGCAGTCGTGAAATTTTTCATGGGGCAGGAAATTTCTTTCAAATTTGTGGATATCGTTTTTTTTCTACATATTAATTTGGTAACTAGTTACAAAATTTGAAAAGTGAAAAACAATATTATTTATATTATGAGCTTCAATGTTCACAGAAGTGTTTATTCGTTACCTAGAACAATATTTCCATGGTAATGAATTTGTGGTATTTTTACATGAGCACCTAGCTTGCTTGGCTCTTTTTGATGAACCGGTGTTACAAGAAGAAATATTAAATATCGTACAAAAAATTAATAGAACAGTAATCGTTAAAAAGATGAGTAGGCGTTATGCAGTTGCTTACAGTGCAATAACTTCAGTGACACAAAAAAACATAAGTGATTTTGTGACCACTAATTCATAATACATTTCCGAACAATCCAACCTTGCTCATGCTTTCAACCTTGCTTTCACAAACGTAAAAAAACCAAAAATTTCATGTATTAATCAGTTTCAGTGACCCGTATTACCTAACCAACGTAAATTACGGTTGATGCAATAGATACTTTTGTAGAGCGTTCAACCCCGAATAAATGGCTTCTTTGAGCGAGGTGATAACACTAAATGCCCTGAGTTATAGAATTGAAAAAAAAGTTTACGTGTATTGAAAATGGAAAATCTTTCCACTCTCTGAAAAAGTACTTACAGTTAATATAAAGGACCAAATTTTCATAGATTTGTGTTTGACATATTTCAGAATTTCAGCAGGGAGCGAACAAAAAAGGCGCAAAAAAAACACCCTAATAATTATATATGGAATAATAATAACAATAATAACTATAATAATCATTCAATTCTCTACATTTCGCCCTTCGAGACCATTAACATTCCTCCATAACTTTTTCTTCTATAGGCAAAAAATCAAAAAAAAATATTTTTTACGCTTTATTGTTAATTAAAAAAAAAAAAATTTAAGTCGAGATAAAAAGTATGCAATTATGATCCGGGGACTATTCCGCGTCTGATGATAACCGTGGTTATCTGTTATTGTCATTGTCAGAATCTGTAGCTCTGTTGCCTGGTCTAATAATCTTGCGTGTGACGCGATGAGTGTTATTTCCTGCTAGAATACGGAACGGAAGAATCCGGAACGTTTCGCAGTCCGACAGCACCATCTTTGAGGTACATTGTAAACTTGAATTTAAATTCAAACGTCGCGCGTGAAGAATCACATTTCTTCGGTCAATAGCGCGTACATTACGTATTATGTAATGTATTATGTTCTAAATGTAATGTATTACGTTTTTATTTTGCAATGAAAATGTATTATAAACCACTAACAATACCAATGACAATCAGGAAAATAAATTTCTCATTGATTGTCTGTACCATTTCTAAATGGTAGAGAACTCAATATTTTTTTCTCATAATTGAATAATCTGCTACAAGTGATAATTGTTCACAATTTCCACCATATTTTGTAACAGAAGTACATTTTCAAAGACAAAGCTTGTTCTGTTATTCATTCTGATTACTTGATTTTTCAAGGAGCCATCGATATATCAACGAAATGAAAAAAAAAAATTGGCAAAAATTTCCAACAAATAAGGTATTTATTTTTCACTAGCCCTAAACGAGAATTCATCAAGAGCAAATGAAATAATGCACAGTCGCAGCAGCACCAAAACACTAAATCGGCTACTGTTTAAAATCACAACACAATTTTCACAATTAAGTCTATTACCATCAATGATATTGAAGATATGAGTATTCAGATCCTAAAAATGTTAATTCTAACACATTTTTAATTACACGTAATGAAAGATTTAAATATAAAATCGATTGTCAGATGTTGATAATAATAAAATTATCCGATTTAAATCTAAAATTCGTTTATTAATCATTTTAACGGATGTCATTAAATCATGTACCGATCCAAGCTAAGAGAGTCAAAAGTGAAAGCATTGCAGGATGATTATCAAGTTAGAATTTGTTTAATTCGTCCACGAATAATTTTTAGTCAATGTTAAGGAATTTGTGTTATGAAACATAGATTTATACAAATATCTTGGAAAAAACTTTGAATAAATACTGTCTTCAATTTATAAACTCATGAATGAACTCCAAATGTAACGAAATTTCAGTTTTGGTCTCGCAGACCAACATATAGTATAAATATGTAATATGAAAGATCGGTTAAATTATAACGTTACAATGAAAATTTAAAATTATTTAATTACGAAATACTTTTTAATGTCTTATATTCCCCTTGTAGTTGATTACTGTTGTAAAATTGTGTTTACAATAATTTTTTCAATATTTATTATTTTATTCAATTTTATTCCGATAAAAAAATACTTTGAAACAATAATCACTGTGAATGTAATTTATAATTGAATGATAGGGAATTTATTATCAATTTTTGATTCACATGCAACTAATTGTTGTCAATGAAAATCTGCCATTTTCGATGAAATTTTCCTTATCCCTTTTGATTGACATCGATGCTATTTTTATTATTTCAAAATTAGAATTTGGCGGTTGCTCGTATAATTCTTCAAAAAACCCCATTCATTTCAATACTTATCATAGTATGAAGTGAAACAGCTAGCAATTTAATTCAACCTATAACTTTATCAATTCAATTAACTGCTCATGTAATTATAGGACATCTTTACATTAATGAAAAAAACGGCTAATTCAACATTACATGATTAAATTGTTTACATTTTTAACAGAAGCAGCTAACTTATCATTAACAATGACGATAATTTTTGTTTTCATAATAATTTACAGGACTGTATTCACAAAAATAATTATTCAATACTCTTCAGATTTGTATCATCAATTTTAAAGATTTTTCAATGATGACGATATTCGAAAGAGAACATTTTAAGGTATACATGCAAGTATTATAATAAAATGAATATGTTTATTTACTATATAGCTGATTGTGTTTATGGAATTTTTTTATTAATAAGGATTTCGTTGTATTCATGTTAAAGTCATGTTCCTCGTCTTAATTTCTCGTTCTGGACTGATCATCATTATTACTTTAAAAATGTACCCATCAGAAAGAACGACGGGACAATTATTTTTCGTTCAGAAAGTTATCCCATTATAAAATGTGATGTCAAATGTGGAGAAAAATTTCATCAGTTTATTTAACTACATAAATTATGTTTTCTACGGTGATTGTTACTTTCAATTTCCTTCAAATTGTCTAATGAAGAACTGTGGTTTATTTGATCAATTGTAATTAAATATTTTATTTTATTCTATTTTTCAAATGCATTGTCTTGGTTTAGAAAAATATTATTTTCCATTCTTAACTCGAGTTATTAACTACTGTCATCAGAGATATATCATTTTCCTGAACTAAGATTAGACCTGCTTCACCACGACCGTTTTGTTCTATATTTATATCAGATTCTTTTCCTCCATTGATAAACTTAGCATAATCAAGAAATTTAATAATGGTAGTATATTTTTTCAAATTGCCGGGTCCTTGAGATAATTCTATAGTCTCTAACGATGGAATAAGCTACATTTCAGAATTTTATGCAAATTTTGAGAATCGTATAACAAGATTTATGGTTTAGAATATGCTGGAATAATTTGGTAAAATTCTTGACATGCAACAATGTCATACAGAATATTGTAACGCTCTTTGGTTTAAAAAATGTTTTCAATTTTCCTATTCCGAATAACACATCGAGGGAATAAATAAAGTCAAATGTGTAATGATTACGAGTTTGTTTCGTTACAATACAATACCCATTTATTTTCAGCGAGGGCGAAAAATTGTGTGCAGTCTTTCTCTACGATAATTGACGTGACGTGACGTGAAAACAAAGCTAGAGAGATATGTTATGACCTTGAAGTTTTCATCGTTCGAATGCAACACAACTTTTTCGTTTTTTCAGCACAGCCCAAATTCGGAAAGTATTTGGTTATGATGGGAAGACGGTATCATTTTGTTACGAAAAACGAAACGAACGAAAAACATCGGGATATAATAACGAAAATGGGGAATAGAAAACTCAGTTGACTTTCAACGATGTAAACTTCAATATCATTAAACAAAAAGACAGTATAATAGAAATCGTTGTTAATATTATTCCTCGACACGAAAAAATAAATTTTTTCTGTCTTTCTACAAATTAAACTGTAAATTTTTCCACTCACCTTAGCTGTCAATGATTCTGGTGCTGTTGAAGAAAAACGCACCTCTTCGATTGTTTCGACGTTTTTTGCTATCGCACGTGCGACCTTGTCCACCATTAGCTTATTATTTTTTCGGCCCATCTTCACTTTAATCACTAATCACTATTTTAATAGTTCAAAGTATTTAAAAGTATTCGGGTTCGGATCGCGTGAAGAGGCGATGCAATTTTATTTGATTGAGAACGGAAAAACGAAAAAATATTATCAAGAAAATTATTATTACTATTTCAATCGATCTCAACAATGGAACCTTAAAATTACCGATAATTTACGACACTGAAAAATCCTTGGAAATTGTGTAGCTAATAATATAAGTGAATTTATTTTTCTTCCAACAACCGGAACCCGAATATATATTTTCAATTAATGATAGTTGAAATATATTCACGAATGATTTCTTTGAAACACTGTTAAAAAAATCCCCGTATCACGCCTTCGTCTTCGACTCGCCTGCCAAACTTCTAACAACTTTTTCGAACCGGAAACTTATCGCTATAAACAAAAAAGCTGCGAAACGAATTTTGATGCGCGGTCAGATATTGCGATACGCGCGCCACGGCGGCACGTGCTTCGAGATGTTAGTTCCTCATACGACTTGTTATTTGACCGTCACATGACCGCCTGCGGAAATGACAGATTTGTGAACGTCGGTTCGTGAACAATGGCTTCGGCAGCTTTCCGAAAGCGCGAGTCGCGCCATAGTCAAGAGAGCGTATATGTGTGTGTGTGTGTGTGTGAAAGAAGTGTACGAAATCTACAAGTGTTTCCGAGAGAAGCGAAGACGACAGTGTTTATAGACAACGTGAAGGAAACTTTAAAGACTTTTGAACATCTTTACATATCTGTAACGAAGGCAACACGTGTTTCTGAAAAGCGAAGACGAAAAAACGTAAGT
>JACEOJ010000191.1:949664-987740 GCA_013761285.1 Campoletis sonorensis
TTTCCGAAAAATTCACCCCTCAAATAAGGGTGTTCCGGGATGAATTTTTTTTTCGCAATTTTTTCCTTATCTTATTCTAGCTCCCAAAGTACATAGGTGAAATAAAAAAGTGTTGAATGCCCATAGCACCGGGGTTGGATTTTTTTAAGAAATCAACCCCTTAAACAAGGGTGTTCCGGGACGAATTTTTTCCTTAAATTTCATATGGTATACTTTTTTGACCTTGTGAAGCCTTCTATGAAATAAAAAACTGTTGAATCCATTTTTTTTTTTAATTCCATTTCGTGGCACAGCATCGATGCAAACTTCAGCGTCATAACGTCTAGGGGATCTCGGTTCTGTGGGGGATGAGATTGGTTATATGTATATCGTTGAGAACGCTTTCAAATGGATTCCCAATAGTGGTGAGAGATTGAGAAAGGTATAACGACCAAAATAAAGATAAGAAAAAGTAAAAGAATCAACAGAATGATGAATATAAGCATATATATGTAGAAAGATGTCGTGAGAGGGAGGATAATTGAAGCTTTAAGGACCAACATCGCACGAGTCATCATCCTCAGGGCATTTTGTAATGGTGTTGAAGGTCGAAATAGCGAGGGTTGAATCGAATCGAGTCAGAAGTTAGTACACGGAAGAAAGTGGCATATCGCGTTCGCGTGAATCAGGAGAGGAAACCGAAGCGTAGGAAGAGAAAGCGAAAGGAGCCATAGGAAAACCGTAACCCGTTATTCGAAGCTCGACAAAAATATATATGTATATGTTGGTACAACAGTCTGGGATGTCGACCAGTACTCATTCGAACGCTATGGAGTGGGACGGAAAAATGAGAGGAAAAGAGAAGCATACGGAACTAGATGTTGGCAGATTTGCTACGGCTCCTGGATGAGGTTGGTATTGGATGTCACCACGAGAGAGATTACATGGGTTCTCTCAAAGAACCCGACTTTGCCCTTCTATGATGTCTCCCTCGTTTTCGTATTTCGCTGTTTCTTTCCAACTCTCTCTATCTCGCTCTCCGTTTACGGGGCTGTCTGTCACACTCTCCTTCTCTCTCTCTCTCTCTCTCTCTCTCTCTCTCTCTCTCTCTCTCTCACTCTCTGTGCGATCCTTGTCACCGTTTTAGGCAATAGAAAACCTCCACCACAACGTTTCTCCGCCATGATCGGATCCTTCTACGTTTTCTGTATCTCTCCCCTCAGCTTTCCTTATTTTTTCTCTCAACAATGTCATAGTTAACGCTATTCGGGTAAACGTTCTTTTAACGAAGTCGTATGTCATTTCGAAAGTTCATTCGTCATAATTGTGGTCAACTTTGTAGTAATGTCAGTAAGAAACATTGTGGCAAATGTACTAGCAACGTTATAAGAAAATAGATTGAAAAGGGTGTTTTACACACAATGTAAAATCTAAAGAGTCGTAGAGCATAATTGTCTGCTTATTAATACCAGCCAACACATGGCGAGTGATCGCAGACGGATAATTATTTTGGCATCTAAGAGAACTGCCAGAATACCTTGAAGTTCCCTACAGAAATATGAGTTCCCGTAAGAGAGGTTTGTTTCAACAAAGATTCCTAATGCAGGTAAGGCAAGTCTGTCATGAGGACGGAAAGCCCACCCGGCCATTGTGCTCATCGTTCTCAGTGAATATCGGATATCGGGGAAAAGTTAAAACGTGAAACAGAGAAAAAAACTACAAGAAGAAGGGGGGCTGGCTGGACAGGGATGTTGGAGGACGTTGAAAGCCCGATTATCGGTTGGCCAGCCTCTTCTAGGATCGCTGCAACGTCAGTTATATAAGCTCACGGTGACGATGGAGAACGCTTATCGAGAGAACACCTATTGAAGCATCTCTTCACAGAGAGAAGTTTGAGTGGATCGAGACGTGGCTTGAAATAGTATACCGGTACTGTTCAAGTCTAGCGAGGCTATCGCAAGGGGCCAAGAAAGAAAATTCGATGAGGGAGGATGAGATGGATTGAGAAATAAACATAGAAAGAAGAAAGAAAAGGGAGAGTGAAAGAGAAAGGGGGATGATAAAAACGAAGAGAGTTAAAGAGGGTTGGACTAGAGGGAAAACGATATATTATACAGTAGTAACTCGATATTTCATTCATCTCAGGTCCTTCGTGAACTTCCGGTAAAAGTATACATACATTCTATACTCCGTAGCGCATAACGAGTAGGTCTAGCCACCCATGCAGAGCTTGTCTCCGCAATGGAATCGACGAAAGAAAACTCTATGCGTTCCTCTCTTCCATCTTGTCTTTTCACTGCTTTCAAACGAGTGTTTAACGCATATTTGAAATAAATTTTCACACTCACAGAGGAACCGTAAAAATTTACTCCCATTGTACAGCAGATATTCGGGGTGGAATAGCCATTCAAAATTTCAATTTTCTAAGTATGTTTGTTGTATAAAATTCAAAAACTGGGAAATCTTTGATCCCCAAAATATAGTTTTCTTTGGATCCTAGAGAACTTGGAATATAGTGATTGATTTAATTGACATTTTGAGGGCATCAAATTTTTCTTAAAATTGAGATTTTGGAACTAATGTTGAAATTTCATGGACATTTACCACGGTTCAGGTGTTAAACAAAGAATGATTTGTTTTTTTTTTTTATAATTCGACAATCTCCTTAATAAACGCAAGATGCCTTTCTAAATGTAACTTAAAAAGAAATGATGATGTAGGGTAAAATATGATTTTCATCGAAATTGATTAACTAATCCCATATGTTGAAGTACATTCAAATTTATTGCAATCGTGTGGCAACATTTACGAAAATTGGACGTTTCGTGAACCGCCGGTGGTGACGATTTCTTTCATACCGACCGAAATTTCCTTCAGAAAAAGTCAATGATAAAAGTAAGGTATTACACTGGCGGAGGCCCTCCTTAGCATCATATGCGCATAGACTACCGATCAGTATGATAAAACAGACTAATTTTGCAGCGTTGTCGAATAAATGAATTCCTCAAGTTGAGTATCAGGGAAGAAATATTTTTATCATCATATAAATATCTATTACTACGTCTGTGTAATTATTTACATAATTAACAATTAATTTTCATATGAATTGAATAAATGACTTATTCATAAATGAGTATTCGTCAAGTTCGAAGGTCACAATCTTGCATAACTGATAAAATGTGGGTCAATCCATCAATTAATGCAGACTTTGCACATTGATTGCACTTGAGTGTTGTTTTCAAATGTTACACGAAATTGGGAAAACCATTTATTTTTGAAACTCGTTTGATCCGATAAAAAAATTCTTTTATATGTCATTGGGACTGGTAAATGAAAATTGTTTGTAAACAGCGCGTCGATTGATTAATTCAATTGTCTAACTCTCTCTCGCTCTTTCTCTATTTCCTTCTATCCCTTTTTCTTACGCTCTTTTCCTCCCTATTCACGAGGATTGTCGAAGCTGCGAAAGAAAAAGCGTTGCGGTGAAGCTCCGAGTAATTTCCGTTTGCATCGGCAGCATTGGAAAAGACAATAAGGACCCCTTCTAGGGTGAGACGTACAGACGTACAGAATATTACAGGTCAAATGAAAATAAAAAACTACGACCCTTCGTCATCAAAAGTTATGCGGAATATATTTCATTCGTTATTTTCCGTCGTGTACGAATGAGCTTTAAATTTTTTTGTCAACTTTCGAGATGAAATAGAAATGAGCTTTTATCATTATTTATGCCTAGAGTCGATTGAATTTTAAAATTGTTAATTATTTTCTAAATTGCGATCATTCTCAAATATTCAATAAAGTCGAAATGTCCTAAGCAAACACGGTACATTCGATCGGTTTTAATTTTTTATAAAATTCTATATTTAGTCAAAAATTTGATTTGTTTGCGTAGAAGAATCAATTGTTAATTTTAAAGAGATTGACAACAGTGGGTGAGCGTTTAAAGTACTGTTCGTAAAAAGTTTCTTATCCGCGATTTTATTATCATGAAAACGACTCTTTCTTCGCGCAACCGTTGCACACGAACGCACACGAAGAAAATTTATTTTTCTTTCGAGATCTTCTATTTCGTGGCTTCCCTCATCCCTTCGATCTTGTTCAACGCTTTATATCGCTTCTTTCGTCTCCTCGAATCGTTGTTATGCGTGGCATGATTGGCTGTGGGACCCCCGAGGACGTTTCGAAAGTTATGGTTCCCCAGACCAAGGGAAAGAAAGAGGGATAGAGGAAGAGAAAAGATCCCTCAAAGTTGCCCACGCCTATAGAGCAATAAGGGGCTGTTTCTTTTCTCTCAAACTAGTGAAGCCATACTCCAATTTTTTTTTTCGATTTACGGTTTTTTTTTTTTCAAGATTTCCTTTCTTTCTCACAGGTCTGAATCTTTTCTGTGTACGATTATGTAACGACCATGATAGGATCAGAAAAATATGATTAATCACTCACCTCTGTGCCTGCTAGTCTGTTTGTCGAACATCAGCATTGCATCTTCGATCTGTAACCAGAAAAATACAGAAATATTATTGTTTCTTTTTCTTTATGAAATATGTGACCACTAATTATTAATGAAAAAAATTATCGGTTAAATAATCAAAAATATTAATTGCTCTTTGGGTTGCCAGCTGATCTCGGGATTCGATACAGAACTTGATTTTGAATTATTGACCATAAACTTCGGACACCCTGTATAAATACTCGTAGCCTTTTCGTCGAGTGAAGGAGATAAGTGACGTTGGAACGACGTTAAATTTCACCAGAATGTATTATGTGCGTGTGTGTGTGTGTGTGTGTCTGTCTGTGTCGCCCGAGCAAGTCAACCTGGAAAAGATACCCCCACGAGAATCGAGAGCTATTTGCGACTTCCAACGTAATTTCCTCGACATCTAGGAGGAAATCCAAGTATTCGAGGAGGTTGGTGAGATAGAGTGAAAGAGAGAGGATAGAGAAGGGCGAGATTTCTGCTTTCGCACTACGTCTGCAAGTTCTCCCAGAGGCAGCGATATTTGGATATCGTTAACCGTTCTGGCATCTTCACGAAGCACCCCAAGATAGTGTAAAACGTTGGCAAATCTAGAGCTGTTGTTCTAATATTATGGTTGAAGATGATTTTTTTTTCTTTTAAGTTGTCAGAAGGTAAAAGTAGACGGAAAAATTAGTGAGTAGGATACGATTTTTTATTTCTCGATTGGTCCTTATTGGAAGGAAATCCATTGAACAAATGCCGAGAAATCGAAATTTTCATTTTCACGATCGATTGTGTCGGGAACTTTTTTCCTTGGAGTCAGAAAGACGTGAGTCCCGTTTGTTTACGTTTGGACATACTGGTCTAGTGTTTGGTCGCTGTGCGAGAGGGACAGACTTACCCGCGTCTCTCTCCCTCTATCGCTTTTGCCTCTCGCTCTGTCTGTCTGTCTGTCTGTCTCTCTCTCTCTCTCTACCGCTTTCGCGACGCGCTCTGTTTCTCTTTCTCTAATTATTATTCGCCTATCATTATATTAAAATAAAAATAAATATTCGTCCGTGTTTTTCCATTAAATATTATAAATAATATAATAAGTTATTTTAATGCTTAATTACCATTGAAAAATAAATGAAGTCACGAATAAGTACACTGTCCAAATTTACTTCGACAAAATAAAACGAGAACGTTAAGTATTAAAAGTATAGGCCATTTTTATTTATTTTTTTCCATTTAATTTTTGAATGCAATTTTTTTGCATTGTTTTTTAAATATTGTATTCCATTAATATTGTGTAATTACTTGACAAGAACCAAGAGCGCTACTTTTATACTTTAATACTTTTAATACTTGGCTTCGTTTTCGATTATTGACAAGTCCGTGGCCCTCGATTACTTAATTCACTGAATCCAACGAAAACAAACGCGTGACTACAGTGTAGAGGCAAGCGCGTAGTATCGCGGTGATAGCAAGAGGTAGGAGAAAGGGCTTGCAGGTGAGCGGGGGGAGCGCGCTGTGGGGAAAATGAATTTTGTTGGTTCTCCCCCCACTGCCGGGCCCGCGCGCTCGCTGCGATCCGCGTGTTTTCGCTATCCCCACCGCTGAGGCTGCCCCGTCGACGCCGCACCGGCCGCCTCGGTCGACCGACTCGAGTGAGGGCCTGACTGCGACGCAGTTGGGGCCAAGCCCTCAGCGAAAACACGCGGATCGCAGCGAGCGCGCGGCCAGCCCGCTGAACCACCTTTACCACGCATTATCGATGTACTAAATAATTAAGGTATGTAAAGAATATTAATGAATAATATTAATTTAAAATACAATATTGATTGTTATTAATATAAATAATACTTATGAGTTTAATGCGTCGAGACGCCCTCGTGTGAAGAGCTCGGCCAAGGCTACCACTGCGGGGTCAACGAAAACACGCGGATCGCGGCGAGAGCGCGGCCCAGGGTACAACTAATTCGCAATAAAGGTAAGAAAAGATAAACACTACAAAATAATTCAGAATCATAAATACGAGTTATTCCACAAACAGCAAGAATATTAATTATAACGAATAATGATTAATAATAATGGTTAAAATTATATTAATTCTAATGAATATTAATAACATTAATGAGAAGGAAGCTCGAAATTAGCCAGAATTATAAATATCTTAAATTCCATATGAATTGAAAAAAAAAAAAAATAATACGTTAAAATCAATAAAACTAAGATACTGATTTGGAGCAATTGTAGGGATAGAAATAAACAGACAATATTGTCAATTGAAAACAGTTTCAAAAAACGATTCATTCGAAACAGAAAGGCTCCTATGTGCATTCTACGACTTAGTATCCTACGTGACTGTGACTCAATCCAAATATGGATATTTAACGCAGCAGAGCATAAGAAAATGCTAGTATTTGCTGTAATGCACAGTTCTCGATGAATGTATAGCTCTGAGGCACTTCAGTGCCTCAGAGTCTATGCATGCATAAATCCATGTGTGAGAAATGCGTTAGCGAACGAACGAAATATGTATATACCGTATGTAAAATAGGAACATTTCAGCACTTCATTCATTTGGTAGGTTATTTCAAAATTTGCCTGGAAAAAAATATTTTTGGTCGATTGGAAGAACAGTTCCATTTAATATGACTGGCGTAGATAACTTTTATTATTTGAAACATTTGATTATTCTTGTAATTAATACCTCCAATAAGATTTTACTGTAGATTCTTTAGAAGCATACAAATGCTTTAAACAACCATTCAGGCCCCACAAATCTCATCTTGTTCACACTAGACCATTTGAAATCTCTCAAACAACCCTTCGCTGTTGCAAAGTATTGAAAAAGAGAAATGGAAGAAGAGACGAGATGAGCTTTTAATGAAAACATAAGAGGCGACATAGCGTGAGATAAGACAGAGAAAGAGAGAACAGAATTTCCTTGAGCTTTTTGCAACCCCCTGGCTCTCTTCCTAACCATTATTTCTTGTGCTTTCTGGAAAACTAGAGTATGCCCTTTCATTATTCTTCGTATTATACCTTTGTTGCGATTTCTTCTTTAATCCCCCTTTTTCCATCTACTTTTCCTTCCCTTCATTTCGCTCTTTCTCTTTCTCTGCGTATAGATCTCGAGCAGTTAAATCAAAGTCTCAGCATTTTGTTTGATGCGACGGTTTGTTCTGTCTTCTCTCCTTTTTTTTTCCACTGGGAGGAAAGAGCGAGGGAGAGAAAGGAAGAGCTTAGCATTTCGACTTTCGAGTCGTGAACCATTAACGTTCGGTGCATTTTCAGCAGTTTCAGGGATTGCGACCATAATTGCAGTTGTTTCCAACGATGAAATGGTCTTTCGGCAGGTGAAAAGCAACTTGCAAGCCTTCTATTCACATTTTTTTTAAATCCAACTTGCATGTATCTCAAACCTGTCCTACATGACCCCGAATTTCTATACTGGTGACTTGCAACTTTCCAATTTATTTCATAGCCTGGGCTTTAGTTTTCCAAAGACGAGGCAAAACGTTAGCCTGTGTCGACGTTTGTTTTTCAATTTTGACAGTTCAACAAACGCGGTTATCTTCGTGATAATTATTGACTAAAAAAAGAATTTTTAAATTGAACTTGGTTGATATTCTTAAGTCTTCGTGACAAAAGAAATGAAGTTATTCTAAAAATTCAGAGAAAAAATCAATGTTTAGGATGAAAAGGCAATCCACGTCGAGTTTCTGAACTGGGAGATCGGTTCGAAGTTCGTTAAGTATTTACTTTTATTTAATGGAACGAGAATATATTTATTTTCATGACCGTACAACCTATTCGCGAAGACCATTGTCAAGTAAACTACAATCAAAATAGCTCAATGCAATTGTACAAATTGATGATCAATTATTTCTGATCGAGTTCCACAGTTGAATAATAGTTTTCCACTGAACTCTCCTTTATTCTGTTCTATATCGTTTCCTCTTTCTTTATATTGTATTTTTGTTCTCTTTTATCTCTACTTCTGCTGAGGAGGGTGAACGATAAACCGTACGACTCACGTATCGTAAATAAATAAATGGTGTAATTTTATTAGTTCATATGAGGCACTAAGCAAATACCTTGAAATAGCAAGCATTGAGCTAAGTACACATGTCATTATTAATTTTATGTTTCTTCCTCTCGCTCCATTCGTATCTTTTCATTCATTTTTATTGAGTGAATAAAAAGTCAACACTGTAAAGAATGGAGAACTGTGTTTATGAGAAAAATCATTATTTCAAACATTTCTCGTTTTACAAACAGTTTCATTTTAATTTCAAGTTTTCTAGAATGTTGTTTTGCAACAATTTTTTTTCACATTCTGCAAAACCTCAACTTTGAATGTTCCCTTCGACCAAAAGAAAAAAAATCCATCTCGATCTTTTTTAGCCACGCTCGCTACTCGAAGAAATCACCACCACAAGTTGTATTGTATTGGGTGGAAAGTTGAATCTCTGGACGAATGTCCCTAGGGTGCACTAAAAAAGTATATGGCGAAATTGCCTTAGGTGTACAACCTTATTACAAGTTCGATTCTAGTCGCTGTTACAGCTCTCACTGGACCAGCATAAAAATTGCTAAGGGAAAATGATACCAACTATTTTATCACTGTATTCTCTTTTTCCACTTATATCTCCTGCCCAACCCCCTTTGTCTTAAGCAAGTGGCGCTGAATTATCTCGAACTGTAAACGCTTTTACCACGGGCGCAAGGAAACTGCGGAAAACTTTCTCATCGAAGTATCTAATGAGTCTCGTCTGGCACCGCCCTATCAGCCGTCATTCAGTGAACCAATAATCTTAACCGGGTATTTATTATTATAATAATTCCATACGTCAAATGAGAAGATTGTGAACTATAGTAATTTATCACAAAATATCTTAGACAAATTGATTCAAAAAACTTACATTTAAAAACATTAAAGGAACATACGTTTTCAACAGACATGACTATTATTCCACAAACGATTTTATGAAGATATTAAAGACTTTGTTCACCGGATTATGAATATTTTGGGTTCAATTTTTGGAGAATTTTTCGATAATTCATTCAAGTCGAAAAATGATGGAAAAAAGGTCGAGCCATCGTTCATAACTTTTCAGTGTATCAAGTATGAGCTAGCAAAAAAAAACAAATCTGCAAGGAACCTCAGTTGGGGAGAAAAACTGGGTCACGAAAAGCCGACTGATACGAGAGTAATGGTATTCCGAGAGGGTACGTCTAGCGTGAGAGGGGTGCGTGGGTCCTCGAAGGAATTCTCAAAGATTCCAGGCACGACGAAAAAAA
Source organism: Campoletis sonorensis (assembly GCA_013761285.1). Taxonomy (NCBI): domain Eukaryota; kingdom Metazoa; phylum Arthropoda; class Insecta; order Hymenoptera; family Ichneumonidae; genus Campoletis; species Campoletis sonorensis. The sequence continues at coordinate 959,398 of JACEOJ010000191.1, forward strand.
AAATATATATGTGTCGTAAATCTAGGGAAAACTACCCTCTCCATATTCCTGGAACGTACTCGGCGAGAATTTGTTCAATCGATTGCTCACGAGCGTAACAATTATTACAGATGATTTACCGAGCATAGGGAGAATTCACCAAGAGGCAATTACCCTTGAATCTCGAAAAAAAAAGAAATGAAAAAAAAGAATAAGCCTCTCAATAACGACCATTTGAAAATACCCTGGGTGGTAATAAATGACGTACGATAAATTCTGCCCGTTTTCCTATTGGGAACATTTTTGAAAAAAAAAAAATACCATTTTTTTTTTTTTTTTCATCGACGCTATTTTTTTAATCCCCCGTATTTTTTTTACGTCGATTCAGCTAACGACGAGACTCGCTTTGCCTCGCAAATTCACTTTTTCCCCTGGTGTGTGTCCCAACTGCTCGTTACTGGCTGTTTCTACTGCGAAGAGTTCGCAGAAAAAAAAAATTGGTGACGACGAACACACACATACACATTCAGGAGCTTTCCAGAAATAGTCTTCTAACCTGAATATTCATAGAGGTATTTCCCTTGTAGAAAAAAGGGACGAAAAAGAGTTCTCGTGATAGTGTCTCGTACATAATGAATATATGTATTTCTTTTTAATTATTAATTAAGAGACTCATAGAAAAAATCGTTGCAAGCGAATGTCGGATTTTAAGATTCTTATTTGCCGTTTAAATGTTAATTAGAATATAAGACGAGTAATGAATACGGGTAACTGTTCATATCACAATTGTAGATTAATTTTGTTCTTAAATTTTCTCTTCGAGTTAATACAAAAATATGGGAGCTGAGTTACAAAAAAAGTTGATATACTTTAGTGAATTTTGAATTCAACGTGAGAAAAAAAACGTGAGGACTGAACTAAACTGTCTTGAAAATAAATGTGCCAACATAAAAGTAAAATATTGAAAAATGTAATGCAGTATGGCACCTTGAAATATCCATCCAGCTGTTTGATTCCATGTTCGTACGAATATGGAGACCCGGAGGAGGAAGAAAAAGAATTTGAGAAAAACGATGGAGGTGAATATGTGTCAGAGTAAGGGTTGAACGAGCTTGTACGTATTTTTATTCAATATTAAATAACTGATAGTGCCAGGAGGAAAAAGATTGGTGGCCTTATGGTGACTGTAGAAAAAACACTGTCAACGAATTGCTATTTGATGCCATCGTTTCTGTGCAAAATTATTTTCAACAGTGCAACTAGGCGACGAAAGATTTTAAAACGTTCATGCATAAACGAATTGAATGCAGTTTGACTAACGACCAGAAAATTAAAGGTTATAGACGTTAACGAAACGGTGAACTGTACCCGTGACTGTTCCCAAGTTTGATTAATGGAGGCTCTATAACAAGCCAAAAAAAAATCGTCATTTTTCGTCTTTTATATTTGAGCATGACCTTATAACCTCGCGAATGCACCCAATATAGCAGATGACGTGAATTTATTACGAAAGTGGTGGAAGAAGAAAAAATCGAATTGGTTATTCGGTTTAAAAGTGTACACAGTACCAATTGACACATAAATCAATGAATACGACAATTGGATTTAAAAAAATTGCATATTCAATCCACATAACAACATCTGTAGCGGGAATAAGAAGTAGAATAAATAATGAAAGGTTATCAAATCAGGTTACTAATTAAAAATAGGGGATTGAAATTGAAAAGGTGCAAATTTTGTTGCCATTGAATTTACAGCATAGGAACACAGTAAAATAACTGAAATAAATAAAACAAGTGAGACGAATGGTATAAACGAGCAACGATCGTTATGAGCATGAGTGAAACAAAGCGTTGAAATAAATAAAGTCGATAGAATGAATAAAATAGGACTAAATGGATTGAAGATTTATCATAGAAAAGGATAAATAAATATATAACAGTCAATTCAATGCTTATCCATGATAAATAAGTTTGAGAACAGACTGGTGTTGCTTTCGATATAAATTGCTGGAAAACTCTCTTCGACCCTTTTTCCGTATTGGGAACAGAGAGGATATGTCTTTTTCTCTCTTTCTAGCCATTGAGTCAGGCACATTTTATCTGTTTTCCTACTTTTTCGTTGTGAAAAGAGTGGGAGAGAAAAATAGGGAAAGACAGAGAGAGAAAAAAAAGTGAGAGAGAGAGAGAGAGAGGAAAAGAAAAATAGAGAGAAGTGCATATCTATGTATTTTCTCGTGTATTCTCTACATCCACTTTCAGGGTGAGGATCGACTGGCTGCAGCTGCATCAGCATTGGCACACAAGTCGTCGATCTATTGCGAGAAAGAGAGTGGAGAGAAACTTGGGAGGAGGAGGAAAGAGTGCTTGATGTGTTACTGTGAAAATTTCATACGATCTAATAGTAAACTACCAACCGAGCGAGCTACTCTCCACAGTATCGATCTTCAAACGACTTTCGAATAAGATAAGACTCCAAGAAAGATACTGAAAAATTGTAACCAAGTATCAACTCCCAGTGTAATGAATTTTTCCTTCGTCTTAGATCCAAATAGAGGAAATTTAATACATTTCGATGTCAATCGATAATCAAATTTGGATAAAAAAAACTTATGTCAACAAAGTAATTAATAGAATTCCATAAATTAGAACTTCAATTCAATGCAAGCGAAAAAATATTGTCTGAATCTATTTTTATTTACTGAAATCTTTCACCACCAACAGTTGGTGTTGACTTTTCAAAATCACGAAATAAGAATTTGAAGCAGTTTTACAACAAGTAATACTCAGAATTTTAGACTTTTATGGTTTTAGTCACATGTGCTGTAAGAAAGAAGTGCGTTTAAGTCGAGAGTGTTTATATTATAATACATATACTGACGTATAGTATATGTAAAAAGTAATATGACAATATAGGGGTGGTTTATTTACAGAGGACAATTGGAGGCCCATTTGCGAAACGCGACCCCGTCCTATTTACGTCCTCTATCCCTCTATTTGTCTTTCTGCCCTTAGACCTCCCCTTCAAACGATCTCAGGACCCCTCTCTCTCTCTCTCTCTCTCTCTTTCTCTATTGAAACCTCCATTTTACTGTATTCGCATAATATACAGTTATATTTCTATATACACAGAAATCCTGGCTTGAATTTTTGTCAACGAAAAAGGAACGTAACAGTTTCGTGATATGTATCTCTCTAGCTGCTTGGTGCCAGGTACCTCGAGGTATCGAGAAAACACGACATCGGAACATTCGTATAACTAAATCGTATTTTTTCGTTTCTTTTTTTCGTACTGATTTTATTCCTCCGGTGATATCGCTCACTAGATATTTATAAATTTTTCTTATTCACGTACTGTTAAGTGAAGCTATTGATTTTTTCCTCTTGCATTCACTTGTCCCCGCGCAAGTTTATGCATATTTCTTTGTTTTTCACACGAAGCTGACCTTTTTTTGAACTTGGTGTTATCAATCATCGTAAATTGTTGAAAATAGTATTTTATATCTAATTTTGAAAAGGACCTAATTGGGAACCACCCTTTATGGCCACAACAGTGTGGCCCATTCGAAGTGTAATTTTGTCGTTGTATGATAATAATATTTAACAAATGTGTCGGAAATGTTGGATATCATATCATTTAAAAATGAGTAAACGATGAAAGCAGAAATAGAGGAATAGAGAGAGAGGGAGAGAGAGAGAGAGAGAGAGCAAACGGGCGAAAAAAAATGATGAAAAAGAGTGACTACCTGCTGCTGCTTGTACAGGTATCATTTCAAGATTTACGTTATCGGATATCGTTTTCCGATTGGTTGGGGGAAACGGCTTAACGACCGATGTGAGGGTAAATGGGAATTTGTCAGGTGGGTTTTTCCCGAGCCAGTTCTGAATTACACCTTTATCTCTATTTCTTTCTCACATTTCACCGATTCTTCTAGAACCATCTCTCAATTCGCAATATTTTTTTCCTCGACAATTCTATCTCTGCTTCATCCCTTAGAATCGAGTCTCGATGAGAAATTCCGATCTTGAATCAACCCCACACTTTCAGTCCCAAGGGTTGTAAGATGCTTTACGATGTTTTGACGATTCCACGATGCAAACAGGGGACATAAAAAAAAAAGTAAAAAAAAGTAAAAGTCATTCGTAGGAGTTAAACTCGATGAAAACGAAAGTAATTTCTTTTCCTTCGCCCCTGCAGAGTTGACATAAACGAAAAATAAAAAATAAAATAAAAGTTTTTAATTGAAAAATCTACCGAATCGAACTTTTGTTCGAACGCTTTTTTTACGTTCCTTTCGAGTTAGGGGTGGAAATGTCATTAGGCAAATAATGTATCACACTTGTCGATAACTTCTCACACTCGAGGTTTTTTTCCCTGGACTCGATAATTAACGAGGTCTCCATCGTTTACATCATCAATTTGGAAACAACCCCTTGCGTTCAATTACTCTTTTGACTCCTGTTGAGTGACACAATTCACGCCTCAGTGCTTCGGGATGTGTTATTGCCCTTGTGGAGGGGTGGAAAATTTCATTTCTCTTTTCGTTCACGCGAGGATGGAACCCTTTCTGCACTGATTAGCTGCGTGGGTACCACCTCGTGGTGCATAACAAAGCATGAAGGTAACGGCAAAAAAAAAACCGTGACGTCCTTTTGCACAATGACCTTGACAGATCACAAATATCAAAATTTATCGCGATCACGATTATTTTGTTGTTTTAATTTGCAAACAAACCAACCATTTGAAAAAATGATGCAATACCGTATTTTCGCATCGTCAAGAATCTTTTTCGGTGGAAGTTTGAAAATGCAAAAACCGCCATTCATTCTGTAATTCTCAAAGCACCACAAACTTAAATTGTGGCTGAATATTGCACGGAACACAGCCCGTGAATGGAGGGTTCGAGAATGAGTATGAAAGTTGTCGTTTTACCGATGATTCGTCAGAAACGTCAGTCTCCCTCGAGTCATTAATATTGTCAAATCAAGGATAACTGCTTAGGTCTCTAGAAGGTTGCTTTTCAGCATTTCAAGCTTTTTGATAATAGTGGTGAAGTCTCTTAATGATATTTAGCCTCGGTAGTCGTAAGGGACGAGCAGAGTCAGCATAAAATTTCACCGCGTCGTTGAGGAATTCCAATTAACAAGAGGAGCCAACGAGGGAAAACGAGATTTTGAGGGTTGACGGGGGTTTTAAAATAGATGGAAGATCGAGGATCCCGTAACGCCAAGAGCCGTTAGTTTTTCTCTGTGGCTTGTTTGCCTGGGCAGTCTTGAAGATTTCACTGGAGGTGCATGAAGAGAAAGGAAGAAGGAGCAGTGGAGGATGGGGGATGACGACAAGAGTAAGGCGATGGTGATGGGGTTGTGGTTGGTACATGCGATTACTGTCTTTTCAGACGTTGGCAAGGATTTGGAGGTAGAGAGAAATGTTTGAAGAGAAAGATACGAAGCTCTGCAGGATGTCAATAAAATCTTTGGGCGGATAGTCTTACAGGGGCTGCAGTGATATAGCATTACACCCCTTTTTGCCATCTATACTCTGAGTAAGGGATGCAACGTGAGCACGTAGTCTGTAAAATGCGTGTCGGTGCTCGATGCGCCAGAGGTATACACCTATCGTGAAGTCGTGTCTGGTTAAGGCAAAGCCAACAACGCTTGACGTGAACGTGAACAAGCCAGATAGAAAGGGTTGTTGTCGAGTCCCGTCAGGTTCACCATACTCTCGTTTGTCTCCTTCCTTTGTTTAATATATATTTATACATGTATATATAGATATGTATACACATAGGAAAGTAGTAGTTTCAAATGATAGGGTTGCAGTTCGTTCGTGGGGGTAATAACGAGTAGGGTGCGAAAGCAGCGGGACAGGTGACAGTTAGGAGGCTGCATTTGCCATCCCCAGCTTTTACAGGGGCTTCTTAATTCCATTAGTTCTGTACTAACACCCTCTTCGGTGTACCGTCACCCGAGAGAAGTCTCGACAGTGATAAAGAGAAATGCCACCTCTTGCATGTGCCCCCCATCGGGGCTCGATGGTGAAAAAACGAAATTCGAATTAATCCTCTGCAGACAACAGATTTTATCGGGCTTGGTGGAAAAAAACGAATGCCTTTTTTTTCCTCTTTCCTGCGTTGTCTGCTTTTTCGCGAGGTAAACTGATGATAGAAATTGTTGGGGGTGAGTGATATTTTTGCAGCTTCCATTTTCTCCTATTTGTAGCAGCAGGAGAGAAGACGTGAGAAAAGTCTGTCAGCTTGAAAATGACAAGAACCTCAGGAAAGTCCACGAGCGGGAGAGAGGCCCTTGGTAAAAGGGGGATGAAAAAGAGAGTCTGGGTAAGAAGAAGTGATGGTTGGGACATTCGTCGAGGGTGAGGAAACGTTTATGAGATAGAGAGTCCTGTAAACGAGGTAAATACGATTCGCAGCACGCCCAAGATACTTCCAGGCGCTTTCATATCGCTCTTTCCTCTCTGTTTCTCCTTTCTTTCTTTCTGGCCACGTAAACGATAGTTCCACGAGGATTGAGAAAGAGGAATGGTGGAAGCTTCAAGAATAACTGGGTAAGTGGGCTCCGGGGATGCTGGTATGGTTCGAGAATTTGGCGCGGCTCTACACCTCATAAATTCGAGTTATTCGCTCTTCCTTTTTGCCTCGATACTGCCAGCATTATCTCTCTGTTCTCTCTCTCTCTCTCTCTCTCTCTCTCTCTCTCTCTCTCTCTTCCTATCTATCTCTCTTTGCTCCCTTCCTGCTGAGCACTTTCACGCTGAACAGTTTCCCACATCCCTGAAAATCCACCACAGTGTCCAGAAGGCTCTCTTTCCGCCTGGTTTAAACGCTGATGTAGAATTTCCCTAAAAGGAGATTATCCGGCTGCAGAAATTATCGGTTGCCTTTTCACACTCAATTTTGTTACATCTCGACCCAAACTGCGAGCGGTAAAATTTTCGTGGATAATTTTTTTCGACAACAAATGAGTTCTGTCGGCAGTCTGGTTTCTGTTTTCTTATTTTCACGATGCCCCTGGCCTTTTGCCCTCGAGCCGGTTCCTCAAATTCATGCGACACGCGATTCCAGTATTCTCGGGTTCAGACTTTTCTCTACTTTTCGAGAACTGCTTCCGTTCTTATCGCGGAGGCGCTAATACTTCTAGACCCCTCGTCATCATCATCATCAGTCTCATCTTCCTATGGCAACTACCAACGTGCCATCAACACCATAATAGACTAATTTTCATAACAGCTGTTAAAACAAGGGGTTCGTCAGCCTAAAGCAACGACATTCCGATCAATCTTATTTCTGTTGAATAGTTTTTTCGGCCACCGTATATGTTCAATTCGAGTTGAGCGAGAATTCATTGGTTTGCTGGAGTTGTCTCGGTCCAGGGCTGTAGGCTTGTTTACTCATCCGACTTTTCCCATTCCCATAGGAATCTAAACATCAACCTGCCAAGCGGGGGATCTAACGAGAAAGAATAGACAGCCCCCGGAAATTTACCACCTTTATGTGATCTTTTTTTTCCTTCTTCCTCGACAAACCCAACGATTCCCTTCATGACTTCGTTCGCTCCAGCCCATCAACCCCTCCAGGTACTTTTTCCAAGTAGCCTAAATCATGATAGGATTTTACTGTGGAGGATATTGCCGGATACTTGAGAGCTGAACACTGATAGATAGCGCTCATGGTAAACGTGAGAGCTATGTATGTTGCTTGGAGAGCTTTTTTTTGACAAATCGGATGGTGGAATCTTCCACGTGGCAACTTTCTTTATATCCCTCGGGCCTGACTCTTTCTACCGCATCTTCCTTTTTTTTCTCTGACCTAAATACCAAGGACTTTCTTCCGAAGTATCGTAAGATTTTTCATTCTTTTTTGTTGTTTAATTAGGAACTCCGGTGTTTGGTTAATAAAGTGTTTTTGAACTAAGTTGCAAAATCCATTTACGCAAAAGGATTGTTTCGTATGGCGAAAATGGTAGGATATGTTTTTAGGCTTAAATAATGCTACCAATTGAGAATCCTGAGCGTTCATATAAACGGAATAACTGACCCTGTTGATCCAAAGTTGAATTTTTTCGTTTAGATTTGACTGAGGCGTGACGTTATGATGGATGAAAAATGGAAGATTTTTTGTTTGAATATTTATGATGGCAGTGCAGTTTGTAGTCGATTGTGGAATATCGGAGGGTTAAAACTGTTGGGCAAGAGTGGATGGGAGGCGTAGGAAACGTGAGGATTCAACGGCTCACGTATACGATATCCGTATCCCTCACGTTCGACACCTGTAGCGTCAAGGGAGGATATCTTCTTCACCCTTTCCATCGAAGAATAGTGGGGTAAATATGGTGGCTTGTCCTAGGGTGCCTTTGTAAGGTTGTGAGGGGGAAAGATAAGAGGAGGAGGAGGAGGAGAGGGAGGAAAAGAGAGGGTTAAAGGGTAAATATACTCAGATAAACCCGGTTATACTTAGAGAAATACCCGAGGATGAAAGACAAGAATGTATCGAAGTTTGAGGGTGGATCCGAAACGGTATGACAAGGGAAAAAAACGAAATATAATAAATTGCGACTGCGGGCACGTAGAAACAACAGGATAATGGGAGAATCGGAGGATTATATGATTTTGTCAGGTCTAGAGGGTGAGGCTTGTCGGGTATTTGTGCTATAAGAGGGATGAATCGACGAGATATAACTGTGAATGAGGGGGAAATCTCGCTAAAAGGCCAGTTTTTTTTATCCCGTTGCCTCAACCTTTCTCGTTCTTTTCTCGCAAAGTAGGACAACATTTTTTGTCTTTTCTCCTTCTTACAACACTTCACCGTCCTTGATTGTCAACTTCATGCACGAGAATAATACTTTTTCAATCTTTCACAAATCATCTTCAGATTTTCTAATTGATACGAAAATGGAATGTCGTATTGTTGTTTAAAACGAACCATACATTCATTGTTCGAGAACAACTTTTGCGGATGAACTTTCAAATTGTAACGTTTCTCTACATGAATCTGAAAAAAACTTGTGCTTCTACCACTCATCGGATGAGACTCAATTTCTGCACTTTATATCTAGAACCCAAAAGCAAAGTATTGCACTTTTTTCACTAGAATCCAGCTCCACAAAAGTTTTATTTTCCAGATTTTCTGACGACCCTCGTAAATCGCAGATGCGGCGTGGTGGGTTGTTTTTTTTTGTTTGTTGCACAAACAACAGCGGTATCGAAACTCTAGAGAGAGGCAGAGAGAGGGAAAGAGTAGGTGAGGGACAGAGAGAGAGAGAGAGAGAGAGAGAGAATGAGGGTAGTCCGCCAGAGTCTGTCGAGGCTTGCGCCAGTCAAGTGGTAAGGGGTTGGGAGTTGAGTTTGAACGTGCGAGGGGTAAGAGAGATTTTTCATTGGCACAACATACGTCGAAAACAGGGTAACAAATCATAGGCCTTCTATATGCAGTGGCAGGAGTCCAGTCGGGGGAAGCAAAGAGAGAGGGGATATGACGAGTTATATGTATATGTATATGTACAAATATTTTTTTACACATCCGTACATACAAATATACACGAAGCTCTGTGTGTGGGGGCGGAAGCGTGGTGACCCTTGGCCGCGACGAATAATAGACGGGTACAAGCGATGTCGAGTATCGATACGTCGAACAATCGAACGCGTGGCGCGTGGACCGTGAAAACGAGCAAACGAAAAACGAGAAAAATAGGTAGAGTTGGTTCAGGAAGCGGATGACAAAAAAAAAAAAAAAATTGGATCGAATGCATGTGTGGATTCGAGCCAACGGCATACATGGTACGGTCAAAACGATCGAGCTCCATAACGATACCAACTCGATGGACGCAGGCCTATCGTGAAGGTGGGAGTAGATCCCGAGTTTCTCTAGCCTCGTAGGCCTCGATGGCAACTATTCTCCGATTTGATTACAAAACGTCATCTCTCTTCACTCCTGAAATACTACCCACCAAAGTGGAAGGAAGAGAGTTCGCGTTTCACCAACATAATTTCAAGGGAATCGTTTTAAAAAACACACCCTTGCTTCTTCTTCCCTTTGTTTCATTCAACTCTTTCATTGTCTTTTGGTCGAGAATCGCTCGGGCGAATGTTTCAACCCTTAACCCCTTTTCAGCCACTATCAATTCACCATTCTACCAAAATTCGATCGTGTCACTGGCAAACCGGGAAACAACGTGTTTTGTGCGAAAATACAACCCCTAAATCAATCCAACTCTGAGCACCCGAACGTATAGGGGGATGCTTGCTGTGTAAGGGTTTGTTTGGGTTTTGGTCTTTTAAGCACACTGCGATAAACTGTTTGTGAACTAAACCGAAATTTCACCTTTTGGACAGTTCGGTACTCCAAAGCATTTTGTGATTGATCGTATGACACCCCCTGATCAGAACGAGTCAAAAATTATTTCCCCTAAATATATCACCCTCCTGAAGCCCTGTAACGTTTTAGGACATGCATCAGTCATGAAAAATGGACATGAACATGTCGAGGTTGAAATACCACCTTTATCAGTTCCGCGTCGAAAGTCCAGTGTTTTTTTTTTACTCCCAGTTTTGACTCTTTGAACTTCACGCCATTTTATGATAGCCCAGAGGTCGAGCTTGGGGATGAAAGGAGAGCATTTACTCCGCTGACTGGACGTTAGTGAGAAACTCGGTTCACCGAGTTTCATAGGTTGAGCTTATGCCGCAGGGAGGTTTGTAGCGAATTCCATTCTCTGGATTCTACGTGTACGAGGACCCGACATATACCTGTTAGTCCCGTGTCGTTCGTTGGATGATTAATCGTTTAATTACCGGCAGTGTTATGAGACTGCTACTTCCACATATACTTCCATTTGTATAAGGCGTTCCAATTGAGGTCATTCTCGAAATCCAAACTTCAAATAGTTTTTATCTGTTATCTAGTTGATTTCATGTGAATGCAATGTTTAAAAAAAAGAAAAAAAAACTATAATGCCTTAGTGCAAAATAGCTGCGGGTTGAAAACTGTCTCTTCAATATATTTTTGATGCGCAATGGCTTAATTTCGAGCTCATATTGAAAAAGAAGTTCAAGGGGAATAACAAGTTGAAAATGAAGTATAAACAAATCATTTATCCACCATATACTCGATGGAATGAACACAACAGAACTATTTGACATGGAATGTTGCATGCACATTTGAGGAAATATAATACGTGGCTATGATGTCCGTGCATTATACACGCGCGTGTATGTGTGACCAATAATTTTAAATACATATGTATACAGAGGCAGCAGCGTTCTCTCGTTCAATTTCAATGTGTCTTGTCATGTGCAACCCCAGAGGCCGTAAAACGGACGTGTCGGGTTTGCCCTTTCTTTTTATCGTCACCCTCTACGCTGCGGAGAGTCATTCCTTCCACGGATCACACAAGATTCGATGGAAAAGCGTAAGCCGTATTTTACTGCAAATTTTAGGTTCTCTACCGAAAATACAAAAGTATTCCCTACCAAATTGATGAGTTATATTTTTACCGCGATAAATGATGTCATTCATTTAAGCTAAATGTCTCGGTTCAGAGATTGATCGTTTTTCAAAATTGATCGATAGTTCGTGAAAACTGTGGTTTTTTTTTCCGATCTCCCTAAATTGATCAAATTTCGTTCAGACCACTCAGTAATTCAGTGATAGGAGTTTTGGGAATATTCTTGTGTCAATTAACTGGGGCAGATTAAATTCATTATTTCTTTATTTCATTTTTTTTTCATTTGAAGAATTGCTAAAATTTTGGGGATATCGGTTCGTTTTGATTTACGCAATTCGGATGACACCATTGCGCTATTTGTGTTGGTAATTAGTATTCATTTCGATAGGAAATTATGAGACATAAATCCATCTCGATGAGAAAAAAATATGGAAGTAAATAATAACTCAAATATGGTAAAGTTACGAATTAATCATAAAACATATCAACCGATTAGAAATAAATCATAAAAATACAAAAATAAATTAAAGCAAAAAAACTAAATAAAAACCGATATATTTTTCGAAGTGTGGAAACGTGAAAAGCGGAATAGTTTTATTTTACAGTCCCTCGGAGGATATTCTTCCACTCCTTTCAATCGGAATGGCGTCGTTAGTTGTGTACACGATTTTCCGTTACGAGGACAACGATAGATACGCACACACATGATAAATTCGATGGGTGGCTCGAATCGACAGAAATAAAAAATAGAAAGAGCTACGATCAGGGAGAAAGGAATTAAACGCACAAAAGTGAATTCGCACATGGAACACAATGGAATGAGTGCGGGAGAGAGAGAGAAAGAGAGAGAGAGAGAGCGAGAGAGAGAGACGAAAAGTTCAGTTTAACAATGAAACGTCGAGTGCAAATGAAAAAGCACCTTTTTCACGCTACCGTAGCACGTAGTTATTTTACGTCAGTTTACATTCGCATGAGCCTTTTTTTCATCCCTCCTCCCATGCATAGTTCATCCTCCCTGTACTCATTTTTTTTTTAAATCGTTAACCTATTCAGCGAAAATGGTTTGCGGACTGAAGGGCGGAGGAACGATACAGCGCCCAAAACGAAAAGCTCGATCATTACTTTTGTAGTTCTGTAAATATGACGATAAAATACTTCGATGCTTTTTCCGTTTTGAACGCATTTTTTGTGGCTTTCCTACTCGCTTCGCTAAAATATTGTTTACATGTCCAAAAAATACATGAAAAATAACTACCCAAGTTCGATAATTAAAAAAATTATAAATTTCGACGGCATAATTGTTTCCACACTTCGGTAATGAGTATTTTGGTACAAAAAAATTAATCATAGTTTGATGAACAAGCTATCCGGATTGAATTATTTTGAAAAATACACTCTGGTGATTGACGTTAAGTATGTAATTAATTGAGTTTTCCAATTTTATACGTTTGTAATAATTGTGTCTAATTATCAAGAGACGAGGAAGCGGATGAATATCAATGAATTTTTTCAATCGTCGCGAGACTTCAGAAGACAATGAAAAGCAAATGACACAAATGTTAATCTATTCAATTATAAAATGTGATTAAAAGCTATGCAAGCTCACGAAAAGAACAGAAATTTAATCGAATAAAATGATTAAAAAATTCTATCCCAGGAATATCTCTTGTGACAAAAGCTCGGCAAGTCACTCGAAAACAGCAACTCATCGGAATTTTGTAATTAATATTTTAACCAAGCGACAGAGCTTATTTCAATGCCATACAAACAGTTGCCCGTAAGATATAGAGAGTATGAAAAATTCTGCGAAAAAAAATCGCTCAAACAATTTTCATCATGTCCCAGCTCATGTGTTTTAATGTTTTCTACACTTATATGTTCCTTTCTTCAACATCATAAATTTTTATTATTATTATTGCTATTTGTGCAAAAGGAAGGTCGATGTACCTGGGGGCATGATACAGTATCGATAGGAGAAAAGCTTTCAATGCAACTCAGCCACGAGTGCGCAAACGTATCGTATCCGATATAAATCCTATAATGGCTGTCCGCATCACAGGATCGCTTTGAAAGTATTAATAACGCGATCTTGCACTCTGGAATTCTCGTTGATGCCCTGGTGGTTGTACGTGTTTGTGTTGGTGTTTATTATTTTTTTTTTTAATAGATTTTTTTCACGTTATCAGAACAATGCAACTCAACGATAAATTAAAATATTAAACAGTAAAAAATAATAATAAAACAAAATGAAAACCACGACGAGAACCCTGAAGCTCTGCAACTATGAAATTTCGTATCTCTAATGAAATACAATAAATTGTTATTGTTTTTGGTTTCACCGAGACATTAAAATTAAATCGATCGCCTGTTTTGTGACTTAGAGACAACTCTTTTTTATATAACAGGAAAAAAAATCGTTTTGACATTCATTCTGTGCCTTACATACGATAATTTTAACGAGATGGAATTACTCATCGTCAAGTGTCAGTTTACAACGGCCACATGTTCGTGGCTTTTTGGCTCGGAAATTTGTCAATCAACGTTGGGACGTCGAGAGATTGGAAGGAAAGCTCGCCGGGGTATCCGATTTCACGAAAGAATGAGGATTTCTGGACCGGAAAATAGTTTTTTTTTTTTACTCCTTTTTTTCACTTTTCTTCATTTATCCCGCGATTTTTCTCGACGGACATCCGTGGAAAGAGGAGACTCATAAAAAAGATGAACAACCCCAAAGTGCGTGGAAGATTTTCCGTTCGCTGGTAAAGGACGAGGACGAGTACAATAACGAGTATTATTGGCCCTTCTGAGTGAACGAGAAATGGTACAATGGTTATCTCCGTTGGGCTCATTGTCATGTCACAATTTCCCCTGCTTCGCCCCTTCGCGCATCATTTTTTACGCTACCTCTCGCCGCCCTCTTCTTCTTGCTTCGTATTCTCATTTTTCCAGAAATCCGAGCTCTGGACTTTTCACAAAACAATGCCAAAGCTCCGATCCTACCAATCATCCCTTATCCTTAACAGAGAAACGCAAGAAGACGTATCGATTTTTTCATCTCAATGGTTCATTCAACTGTTTTGTTTTTTTCTTTTTTTTTTCTTCAAGTTTTTTGTCCTGACTCGTTAAAAAAATTAATCATTATTGTTACGGAAAATATGAGCGATTTTTCGATATCTCGACATGTTTTTGAATCCTTTCCTTTATCGACTTTATCGGACCTCTTAAGATCATATTTTTTCATGCTCCGAATATAAAAATAATCACGAAAAATTCATTTCATCTCGCGACTTAACGATCCTCGAAATTTATAGCAAATGACAATGAAAAAAAATCCACCCCAAATTCACCCCTACGAAATGATACTCGAGCATTTAAACCGATCGAGTGCCGTAACGTGTTATGAAAACTTTTTTTTTTTATCAGCTATTCTGCAAATAAAATGAAAGGCCATGAACAATCAACGACAAAAAAGAGTAAAAGGACGACGAGGGTGAGACAACATTGGCACGTGTATGCCTCGCAAGCTCGTTCGCTTTACCGCCAATTTATATTGGCGTGTGAGAGCCGAACTAATTTCGGTAACAACCGCTCCGGGGGCCAGATCGAACGAGTCTACTCCCTCTCTCTCTCTCTCTCTCTGGCTTTACCCCGCTGGGACATACCACCAGAGCATACATCGGTCGAGTAATATTGAGAGCAACGAAACGGAACATCAAGGTTTTTTTCACAACCCTCTCATTCTGTTCATATTTGAATATACGTATGGACTTTTTAACGTATATTTATTTAGTTATATATACGATTAAAAATCTATTCGAAAGTAGACCGAATTCTTAAAACTTGAAAGAGAAATAATCGTAAAATATGTTTTATACCATATCAAACACATCGAAGGATACTAATTTATTTAATTCTATTACCTATAATTCATTTTCAATCATTCTAGAAAAAAAAACA
This sequence comes from Campoletis sonorensis, assembly GCA_013761285.1. NCBI lineage: Eukaryota > Metazoa > Arthropoda > Insecta > Hymenoptera > Ichneumonidae > Campoletis > Campoletis sonorensis. Next base: position 974,793 of record JACEOJ010000191.1, read on the forward strand.
CGATCCTTTAGAATTCCTTTCAAGTTTTCAGAATATTATGCACAGTAACGTTTTGTTTTTTTTATTATTTATTAACGGCACCAGATTCGCAAGTTACTTAATTATGTTCGAAGAAAAAATGAGCAATTGAAAAATCTCAATGAAACAATCGATACGTTGAAAGATCAACAAATGAAATTCTGTTTTCGATTAGATGTAGAAACTGTCATGAAAAGTCCCATATAAATGTACATACAGTAAACCACCCCTTCGGGCTTTTTGGCGAGGCTGGACAACCACGTACCGCTTTAGTACCAGAGACTACGAGGACAACGTTCTCGCTCCCCGACACCGTCCAATTTTCATATTTCATTGAGTTTTATCGAGGCTCGACAGCGTCCGCTTAATTATCACGCCCCCAGCTCTGTATATCTATCTGGTTACTTCTTCAACCCCCGACTTTCTCCGCCACCCCCATTTTTTTATTCTTCCTCCATACACTCTGGTCCCAGAGCTTCACTTTTTCCCATGTTCTACGGGAACGATCTTTTTTCCCCTCTTTTTTTTCAAACATCTATCCCAAAGTTTGTCATCCAATGTGCAGGTTGGAGGAAATAAACGTCAGGATATGGATGCAGCTTCGTACAATTATTAAACTAGAGCTTCTGAATTTTTTGTCGTCGATCCATGGTCAGCTGGAAATTGCGAGGTGAAAATAAACTTTGTATTTATCCTTTTTTTTTGTTCTCATTCAAAGGCCGTAAATCAGCCATATTTTCAAATAGCCATAAATCTGTTCTTTCCCGGATGATTTAGGCTCGTGCACAATATTTCGTGACTGTTAACAGAAAACTGAAGTAATTCAGCCTGTTTTTATCATCATCCATGTATGGATATTTGTCTCCCAAATTGTCAGAGAATTTTGCAACACTAATTTTTAATCTAAGGTTCCTACTCTGATTTGATTTCATACCACGTTGTCCAAATCAGAGAAAACAGAACTAAAAAGTTGCTCTACCTGCGACCTCCAAGATTGGCGAGATAAAACATGCCAGTGAAGGATCGATTTTAACATTTATTCTACGAACCTAGGGTCAATGAAACATATCCATCTCTCATTTCAATAAAAACAGTTTAAAATGTTTATAGTCAATTGATGATACGTTTATTACAACACTTTGATAATTCAAGTTGACAGTGATACCGCGTTAATAATACTGAGAGTGAGGGTGTAAAGGGTTAGATATAGTTACGAGTTCATGTTGTGTGTCGTGAATTTAATAGCTGACGATACGAACTGGTCCGGGTAAAGCCCTCGAGCTATATACTGAATGCAGACAGCCTAGCATGGGGGAATTTACACATGCACACATCCATGTACATGTATGTATACATCTGCGTGTGTATATAATATCGCGAAATGACTACGTGATTACGGGTTAATCAGAATTAATTTAGTTCTGTCGCATACACGTCAGTACTTCGTTACGATGCGACGTGTCAAGTGCCAAACTTATGTCCAGTGGCCCTACTAAATCCCTACGTGTTCCTGACCATCAAACATGAATGTCAATCCCAGTTGCCATTATAATCATGCCTACATCCTCCGAGTCATCGTTTCTACATTCTTTGAGAATAAGATGAGACCGAATGGAATGAGTTACAAAATCAAGCTCACCCTCGTAGACGTTGACTTTCTGAAGTCTTATCTAATTAATTATATGCATCAGCATGCCCCGGCACTCGGAACCCCGTTCCACTGTCGTCACATCCAAGATAATGATAAAAATGGAGTTTTAATACTAAAAATAATATCAATCATTTGCTTATTTTTATAAACTTTTTTTCAGGCAAGTAGACATTTTTCGGGGAGGTTGATTATCATATTTATTGCTTCAATTCTTTTTGGGATTTTATGCGCCAAGATTTACGAGGTTTAGATGTTTCCTGAATCATTTTTATAAAACTTTTGGTGTCTTTTAGCCTTAATGCAAATTCCTTGTCTAAAGAACTAAAAACTAACGTTTTCATTATTTCACAAAACTATGATGTAATTTATTCTTGTAAAGACCAAACCCTTGCGCGAAGGGAGAGAAAAACAAGAATATTAATTTTCTAAATTATCCTGTAACAAGTTATAAGTCTTTTGTGGATATGGGCAGGATGAACATGGCAAAATTACGGGAGTGTGGTAAACGAAGTAAATGCAACTGTTCTCATCTCGTGGTTACGTTTTCTCCACCACTGGGGGCTCCTAATCTAGTCTGAGGGTAGTTTTCCCAGCGGGCAAGAGTCGACGCGTAACAACTCACCCCTTAACCCGGACGAGCTTTGGGCAGACTTGAGGGACGAAAAGGATTTTTGACGTTCAGGAGACGTTTGTAGCCACCTGTAACGAGTAGATGCTTCGTTGGCCGCGGGACGCTTTGTTCTTGTACTTTTCCGATGTATTTTATTTCTGTTTCTCATGAAATGAAATTTGTGTAGGTAATTTTTTTTGAGAATCCAAAAATAATTGACATGCCATGGAAAATTATGAAAACAATGTTTTCATTAATCCTCTTTCGAGTCTTTCCGTTCGGTTTATTAATCAGTAAATCTGATTCTTTTAACGAACTACTTTCCAAGGTTTTTAGTGGTGCGTTAGCAATGAAAAAAAAGTTGACAATATCATTCGATTCTTTTACATTGAATTTAACTTGGCTGTGAAATAAAAACGACCACAATGCACCACGAATTCTTTTTCGAATTCAAGTTTCTCGAACGGCGATAAAAGAAAATGCCAAACCAACTTGGAAGTGCAATTCAGAGACTCTTTTCAAGTTTACACAGAATCTGATTGCAAAATGTAGTCGAGCGGAGCTACGACTACCAAAATAGAAGGGAAAAATTTAAATTCCTTCGAGAAAGTGTTTTCCCATCGGAGCCGGAATTTCAAGTTGTTTGAAGAATACAACAAACGATGAAAAGCAAAGTATGGACGTTGAATCGTTTCGAATGGCCCTTCGTGATCATTTTGCCTGAACCTTCCGATGTCCATTCAATGTATCGATCTGCCATTGGCGGCTCGAGAGTCGAATTACGAATGAGCGCATATATTTAAAATTTCAAATTGAAGAGGACACGTCTCCATAACTTTAATGGAGAAATGCCCTTCTTCACATCAAACAATCTCTGTTCCCCCGGGCCTCCCGAGTTTTTTCGGACTCGGAAGATGTGTTTTGTTTTTATTTCATCTTTTTTTTCTTTATTCTCGCTTAGCTCGTTCGATATACGTATTTTTACCTCAATGATTCACCTCAAATTGGCCTGATTTTTTCGTCCATATTTCTTGTACAAAAATCAATATGCACATATAACTTTTTTTACATAAATTGAAAAAAAAGACATATATATTCCAACAAAAAACCGAGGAATAGAAATTTCTGCAGAAATGTTCATAAACTATATTTTCTAACGAAATCTCTTGCATGGAACGAGAATAGCAGTATAAAATGCTGTAAAATAGTGAAAATTTCACTGGTTTATTCGTTGATTGTTAAAAGTAAGGGGTTGAAATAAGGAAATAAAGAAAGTTCAAAATCGGGCATTTTGAGATGGAAAGTGCAATAGATCGAACGTAGAAGAGAGAAAGAGAGGAAAAATTGTAGTTCAGGGGAACGTGAAACGAACGGGGTTGAAGGCTAGCCGGACGTCGATTGAAGTGAGTCGAGGTTGAGAGAAGCAATGTGCACTATACTTCTCTATATCAGTTTGAATGGAGTTTCTGAAAGAGTCTTGATTCACACGCACACATAATCTCGAATACAGGCACACTCCCCTCTCGTTTTTATATCTTTTTCTACTACTTTTTTCTTTCATTCTCCATCTTTCTCTTTCTGGTGCACTTAATTCCCTCGAGCAGCCAGAGCAACTTGAGCACGTACGGTGGTGTAAGAGAAAGAAAGAAAGAAAATCTTTCCTCGCTTCCTTTCGCGTCTCTATCCCTCATTGTGGGGGCTCTCGGGATATCTAGAATGAGGGACAAGGGTGGTCTTCTTCGAGGGTTCGAGCCTCGGCACGACGACACGTATAAAGTTCAATAAGGGTCGAGTCTCGCTAACAATGTCGTTGAAAAACGACTAATTAAATAAGACGTATACACGAATACGTAGTTATATATATAAACGAGAAAGAACGAGAGGATCTTTGCTTACTAACTAGAAAATGGAAAGGGAGAGAAAAATTATCATATGAATAAAAAGTTATATAAATATTACAAGAGTTCAGATTACTAGATCAATTCGCAGCCTTAACTCAGCTGGAAATATTCTGAAGGAAGAAAGATAAAACTTTTCTAGAAAATGATATTCCAAAAGAACAACAAATCACCAGAAATCTGAACAGCTTTCGTTGGTTTCATTAAAAATTATTTCACAGTGTGAATTGATACTTTTATAAGAAGAAATATAAAACAACAAGCGTCCTTTCGCCCACTTGTATTGTTATCGCGGTTGGTATACACGAGTAGAAAACCAGGTGAGAGCTCGAGAGTCAAAAGGAAACGGAGTGAATTTGTCTGTGATGTTGGGAATGCCGAGCTCGTTGAGAAACGCACGTAGGAGGACGCCCTCTGCTAACAAGGTGTTGGAGAGGGCGCAAGAACAAACTGTGGGCCGAACAGAGAAGAAATATTATATAAGTGTGTACATATGTATAGGTTTGGATGTATATAAAGAAAGAGACAGAGACAGAGATCTCTTCGTCGTCTGTTGGGTCAGCCAAGAAGAGCTTTCGTCGTAGCTTTTGAGTGGCTCAACCAGGAACAGGGGTTGGTATCTCAGTGAAGGGCTTCGTAGGAGGGCCAGCAATGCCGGAGGGCCTTCCCGGTCGAACCTCGTGAAACGGTAATTGTAGTACCCAGGCTCGCCATTACTGGGACGTCCGACAATGTTTCCACGCGAGAACAACATCGCATTTTCATTCATATCCGTTCGGCTCTCTCTATCCAACAATTCTTTTCTCATTCTTTTTATTAGTCTTTTCTTTCGCTCTCATCGTGCTTTCTTTGCAAGCTTCATTTTTCTGACTTTTCGACACTTTTTCACTACTGATTTATTTCATGCCGTTTGTTCGTTTACATCAATTTGTGATCGAACCTTTGAAATGGAGCAACAATCACGTGGAAATCCAACATAATGTTTTGACATCATTAGATAATGTTTTATGAATTTATGAAACAAAAAAACGTTTAATCCCGAGTGCTGATGAACCCAGTTTTAGCTGGACGTGCAGAAAAGGAAAGATTGTCTATTAATTCATGTTTTTGGAGGAAGAAAAAGTCATTCAGAGAATTGAAAAAGCAGAGTGTAATGAATCTTGAAAAAAAAAGGATTGATGGAATAGTGAGAGACAATGCTTTTTTTGTCTTCGTATAGTCATGAGTCACGCGGAGATTTTCTATACTTGGTAAAAGAGTAGATATTGCTACAGAAGAAACGAGCGGAGAAGAGTGAGGGAGAGAAAGACAGAGAGAGAGAGGAGAGGGAAATAGAACGGTGGCTTTTAATTTTCTCGTCGTTAAACTACTTCCCTGCTGACTAACTTTATTAATAAATTCAAGCTACTTCGAGAGCCACTAAGGAACGGGCCAGCCTTAATATTGATGCAGGAAGAGTTTTTGCGAGGAGGGTTAAGAGCTTGCTGACTTTGTCACCCCTCGATCATTTCCCTCTCCCTCTTTCTTCCCTCGTCTCCCCACTTGACTCCCTCTCGCGATCTGTCCAGTAGTCATGATCGATTATAAGTTAAAGTTCACGCAATAATTATTTTTATAGATATATATGTGCCTAAAAGTGGTGGCATCGCTAATGATCGCGCGCAATCACTTGTTCATTTTCAACCTCTAATTTTCTTTCCTCTTTTTTCCAATTCCATGACTGGGCGAGTTAATTTTTCATGCCCACTCATTAACGACATGCATAACGTCGTACCTGAATGAGAAATAAAAACTATCGAGAAAAAGAATATATTATTCTTTACTGTTCATTCATTCTCATATTTTAATCGAATTAATTCTATTCCCTTTTCCATATCCAAACAAAATTCCAAGTGGCCGAATTTCGAAAGTTGCAAAAACCACGGTCTAAACTCATTTATCGACGTAAACAATATAGAAACCGAGGATCACGGCCTTCAATGAATTTCTGTTGTTTATTATTGTTATTATTATCATATTTTTACATTAGGTTCCTTCAGTCTGTAAGTATTTGAGCGAGTGAGGGCTGTAGTTTACATTTTTTGTATCTATCGGTTTTGTTGTTCTTATGCATTTGTTTTTAATGTTCTTATTTTCATTATTTCTAAAGCTTTAGTTAAAAAAAAATGCTGGATATTTGAAAATAGAATCAAACACTTCTTTGTTTTAATACCGTTCTTTTGATCATTTTGGTTCGGGAATTTTTTGAACATCACGATTCAGAACTACACGAATGCACATGTTTGTACACACTCATAGAGGAGTGAGTTTTGTAAGTTGAAAGGGGAGAACGGAGATATCGCGCGTGCACGCAATCACGCGAATGCCGTGTCCATAGGAAATAAAATCACAATCTTCCAGCAAACCCCCCTTCATTTCCCAACATCCTGTACTCTCCGGAGCTCTCCGGAGGGAAGGTTTTCTTAATAAAAATAGAGAAACATAGCCATACAACGCAAAATGAAATGGGGCGAAAAAGGAATGAGAATTCTGTGCAATACCATGAAGCAGCCTATAAGAAGAAACTCCGATGTAATTCGCAAGCTCTTTGTTTATTTTTTCAACAAGAATCCAGCACGCAATTTCCGTAATTAAGCAACATTTAAAAACTCTTTAAGGAATTGCTTCATTTATGGTTATTTCAAAAATTAACGTAAAATACCTACTTAACATTAGTCAAATGAGTAATGAAATTTTTATAATATTTATTCGCAAAGTTTTATGCGGAAAATACATTTTTCATTCCTTACTTGATAATTTTTGAATAACAAATTTCGTTTGTGCAATTTTTATGTCGATTCTTTGACAATAAAACAACGAAACTCAAACAATTGAACATGGTAAATTTGAAATACATCGAAATCGTTTCGAAATTACGGATTAAACTCCTGAAAGTGTCGATGAAAAGCTGCCTTATCGGAATTTCGAATTTATCAGTTAATGTTTCGCAAATCTATCGTTATCAATATTTTTCTAGGTTAATAATACAGACTGTACTACGAATCCATCGTCTACTTATTGAATTATTTTCACTAAACTTGGCGAAAAAAAATTGTGAAAATATTGCATTCATTTGACTATAGGTCCAAGCAGCTATTTTCATTCAAGAAAATTAATAAATTAAAGCACTTTTTTTAACACAATCTTGTAAATACATAGGAGCGTGAGTCGGATCGTCGCAGCCATTGAAAAATATCCTTCAAATTCTTGGACAGAGAAAATATATCTAATTTATCAAAGTGATGAATAAGTTTGCTAAATACTGTCCGAACGCTAAAGCTCGACGGACATACCTAACCTTGTTTCCTGAAAATACAGGATGGAAACACGAGTCAAAGGCATTTTTTTAGAAGCATACAGAACAGAAGAAGGGCAAAAGTATATGGAAGAGAAGGAGTGTGAGGAAGAAAAAACTTGGTTCTTCTCGCAGGTGTTAGCGATCCTCGATCTCATGCTCTGTATATAGAAAACTAAGCTCTGCAAGCTTTCTCAGTCATTCCGGAAATACGCATCGCCGCGAAACTTCCATGGCTATACGTTGAGAGCTTTAATTAATTGCTGCCCTATAAACCCCTGGATTTTCTACTCTCGACGAGTACTCTGAAAAAATAGTGAGAGAGTAAAGAGAAATAACGAGAAGGGGGAGTTGTCGGAAGCTCTGGAATGTTAGCGTCCAATCTCTCAAAGGGAAATTTTCATCAAACTCTTCGTCCATCAATTAAATTAATTTCTACGAGTATATATTATTGAATATGAACATTTTAGCATTTACAGAAGAAAATGTATATTTCATGAACAGAAATTGACATGAATTGAGTATTTTTCAATATTTTTAATTCCCTTATCTAATCTTTATTAAAGTTCCACTAATGTTTTTTCCAATATCGACAATAATTGCAAAGAAAAAGGTAATAAATTTATTCACACAATCAAAATAAAGCTTTGGAGTTTAGAAATCTTTCTCACATTGTAAAAAATGTTTGATCACACGAACATGTGTAACATGAATCAAGAAAAAAATGTTTCGCTTTCACAAGAGTTCTTTGATTCTTATTCAAGGACGCAGACATTGTCCATCCTCAGAAGTATCGCATATTTTTTATAACAAGGAAAAAAATGTAGAATGAATTGAAAAAAATAAAATCATGAAGATCTGAACGTCTTGCCTCGTATACCGTAGCAGCGTCTACGAGAAAAAAAAGTGTAAGGGTAGAAAGTGAAGTGTGTAGTGCAAGATATGGTTGGGTTGTACTGCCAATCCGTGCTAGAGTCCAAACAAAGAACGAAGAGAGATGAGAGAAGCCGAGCTGCAAACAGACTCACGCGAAGACTATACGGTGCAAATCTTTTTCTCTTTCACCCTTTTCTAGTTTCTCGTTCATTCTATCACGTTCCTCTTATTCTTTTTCGTTATATGTTTTTTTGCTTTCACTCTCCCAGGGCGAATCCCGGACGAATGGAATAACGAGACGGAAAGACAGAGCTTTTCTGTGGCGGTGAGGAAAAGAGAACGAAGGAAGAAGAACAGTCTCGCGGATTCTTGCAAAGAGATAGAGGGAGAGAGAAAAAGAGAACTGCACCCTCGGCAGCCACGCCCCGGGCTCGTTATTTCCTCGAGGGCATCAGGGACTGTATAGAAAAGAGATGGATACATAGAAAAGCCAAGACCGAGCGAAGAAGACTACTCTTTTTCCAACAGCATTTCGTATAACGAAACGAAATTTACGATCACGATGAAAACTTTTGCCCCCCCCCCCCTCCCCCCCACTCTTGTTTTTTTATTCCCTTACAATTTTCATTCCCGAGCTTTGAAAAAGCTCTTGTATTGACCGAAACAAAATTTCGTTCGTCCTTCATCAACGATTGATCGAACGAAGCACAAACGATGCTTAAAAAAACGTCGGGGTCGGTGGATAGAATTTTCCACTTAAAGAAAACCCTTCGGGGTTCGATAAAAAACGATATCTGCTGATTTTCTCAATGGAAGATTTTTCGCTGAAAATCAAATTTTCAAATTAATTGTACAAACGCGTCCGCCATTGATTTGTGGAAACAATAACACATACAACTAAATGCACCGATAAGCAAGTAGTTCGCCATTTTTTTCATCCTGAACTTGAAAAACCACAAGGCTTCGAAAATGGTTGTCATTGAAAAAATCTCGATCATTTTTTTGAGACCCTATTTTCCAAGACTCTCAGGCTGCTCGATTTCAAACGCTATAAACATGAACCAGCATATTCCACGTAACGTCAATATAAATCAATAGCAAACTACCAGTAGCTGCTTTAAAAAACGCAATAAAAAAATTAATGCTCCCAACAACTGATTCTAGTATGCTCTGCAGTTCTATCAATGCTATTCGTTTATCACTTCTTACGACGTATCTTGTGTCTTTAGTGTATGAGAAATCTATTGATTAAATCCATAAATCACAGAACGATGAATGAAAAGATATCAATGCAGGAATGTAAAAAAGAGGGTGTAACTTATCGAGACGTAACGAAGAAATCGCAGGTATCCTAACGAGGAAATCCACGTAACGTTTATCTTGAATTAACTAAGAAGGACAAAAGTGTATATAAATGTGTATTCTGTATTCTAGCACCGCACTAAAAAGCGTTACATCGTTTACTGAAAAAATTAAATCATTACAGGCGAGTGGTTGGTCGGTTGAACAACGAAATTGCACGTCATCTCACAGCATTTATTCCCTTTATTATTTTATATCTCTTTTTCTTTCTTTACCCTTTGTATTATTATTATTTATCTTTCGTATTTTTTTTCTTAGCTTTATCTCACCTCGGGAGAGGCATTATAACGTCAACGTGCCGAGGTACGAGGGATCTTCTACTCGAAACAGCGTCATCCCCCTCGAGGAATTATACTAACCTATATCACGTTTCAACGTCAGGAGAGGGCGCTGGCGCTTGACTGAAAAAGTGCCCCGAACGAAACGAAAAGAGAGGGAGAGGGAGAGAAATGTGAAATAAAGGGGTGGAAAAAGAGCGATAGAGTTTGAGTGAAACAAGGGGATGAGCAGAGAGAAAGGCTCTTACTCTTCGGGTTGAATTTATTCTTATTCCACGAATAAATAAAGCGTGCTCGCCCAAGGCGACGAAGGACGACGACGACGTTGACGTTGAGGAGAATATTTCTCTCGCTTTCTCCCTTAGATGACTGAAAGTTACCACCCTCTTACCCCCGTGTATTTTCCCCTGGTAAATTCAGCCCAGCGTCTTCGTATCTCGGCGAGAAAGTGAAGAAAAGAAGGAACGAAAAAAAAAAAAACACGAAGAAAAAAACGAGTAACTGAGCTTTTCTCCACACCAACACTTCTTATTTTTCTCACCCCCATGTTGGATGTTGCCCACGGCTTTCATTTTCTCTTAGCCACCCTCCCGTTCTACCTTATGAAGTATTATTTGCGGTTACAAACCCAACGTAGAAAAAGAGAGAGAGAGAGATAAAAGACATTTTTTCAAACCACGAACAGAAACACCCTCATCACGGGACCCCCCTTAAGCACGTGTATTTATCACTTAGATAATGTAATTTGCACGACGATTATCCCAAATTTAATCCACCAAACGATTGAGAAATCTTACATTTCACAACACAAGTTAAATTGTCCTGAGCTCTAGATTGGCCCACTGATTTATGGAAAAAATATTCCAAATTTAAAGTACCACATGGAGAAAACTGTCAATATCTTTCTTCCCCTCAGTAAGGCAACGAGAAATATGACCTTGTGACAAAGTCCAAAAATTTCAAGCTCAATAAGAGAAGAAACGAAAAACTAAAGGAAAACCGAAATCTTAAAGACACGTTCAAAGCGGATGAGTACGACGAAACTTTATCGGGGCTCGTAGCTTTCCTTCCTTTTCTACGCCACTTGCCATAAACGGCCATGCGGTTACACGGGGGAGGTTGTATGAAGGGTATTGACGACGAGGAAAGATGATATTTTTCCCTGGAGACAGTCAATATCCTGCTATCGATAAACGAGACGCTATATGCAGGCAAAGATCGGTGAAAGCGGATCATGGAATAGAAATATTAATATATTTTTGTAATAAACGATCATTTCGTTACTCAGAATACCTTAAACCAGATTTTGATGTTATTATTGTTCAAAGATCAAAGGAACTGGAGTAATAAATTGAAACTTCAATCAATAGGTTATGACTTTGAAGCTCCTTCACTGGCAGCAGAAAATTGTGTGGAAGGTTGATCTGAATTACCAGCTGACCTCCATTGCCACGTTCTTTGCATGGCATAGTGATAAAGGCGAGAGTAACGAATGCTCTAGGGTGCGAGAATGCCACCGTTTCTACGAGGCATGAACACACCAAGATAGTGAGAGTGAGCGAGGGAGAGAGAGAGAGACAGAGAAGTTCCAACCCCAACTGGGAGACACGAGAGGAAATGGAGGGTTGTTGCAGAGTCTCAACATGCTCGGCCTCGATTAATCAATGGGAGACTGGTGGTAGATCGGTAGAGTGAGAATTTGAGGGGTGTCAAGAGCGAAGAGAAAACGACGATGGTCTTTCGTGCGGTGAGCGCCTCAACGATGCTGGCCGCGTGCTGTTCCTTCCACCATTTTGTTATGTTGGTTTCTTCCAAAGCAGGAGACTGGGTTGCCACTCGTCTTGCCAGAAAAACGTAAGAAAGGATGACGGCAGGAGCGAGACTTGAAGGGGAAAACAAATGATAAAGGGTGCTACTCGGATGGTGACCTTGAACGATGCATGACACTAAAATTGGTTTATCCACAAAACTACCCTCTTGATGAATGACTTGGTTACTTTCGGTTGCACATGGAATTTTCGAGGGAAAATTGTAGTTCTCCCCGGTACAGGATGAAATTTGGTCAAGACTAGAAATGTTCTTGCACAGATCCATCATGTTCATCCCATGTAGATCATGTTCACTGGTCTTGATTACTACGTTCCCCAGGAATTCTGATGACCTCATGTTCTAATATAGGGGAAGGAGTGGATGGTAAATTGATGTTAGCTATTTGCTGCTCCAGAGCAAAGCGCTATTCATCAAGCATGTCCTGGCAACGTCTTAAGGGGGATGACTTGAGGGGTTCGTGGATCTGGCTATCGGACGTCATTCAGATATCGTCATGACGTCATTTGAATTTTCGATGATTGCGGTCGTTTATAACCAGCTAAATGTCTGCTGAAACGTCACATGTCTGATTAGAGGTAAATGATCTCTACAGGTTTGGAAATATGTATTATATTCCGCAGCATTTGTTCAATTGACCTTTTAGAAAGCTGTTGATAACTTTGGGGGGCGCAACTTGGTAAGTTTCGCCTGGAAGGGGAAGAATGAAGTTAAGCGAATATTAAGCGACTGTGTGGGGGAAGGGTAACAGGGTGGCCCAGTTTTGAAAACATTCAAGGTAAATTATGTGTTTTGTAAAGCCTTGAAGCAATAAAGTTGGCATAAGGTAAATTAAACAGGAGGATGAAATTCAAAGGTCACAGAGGTATTTTCTATCTCGACAGTGTTTCCTTCTTGTTGGACCGTGTTTTCGAGTGGACGCATTTATGGGACGTAAGTATTCGTGTTATCCAAACTATACACGTTATAATAATGGCTTCCTTAAATCCTGGATGCTTCGTGAGGCTACAAGATTCACCCTCGTTGCTTCTCTATATCTTGTACTTTGCATCACCCAGAGAGCTTTAATCCTGACCAGGCTACCTTCTTCCTAT
>JACEOJ010000191.1:987750-1001259 GCA_013761285.1 Campoletis sonorensis
CCCAACCAGAGCGTAAAACTTCTCAACGGAATCGTACACGAGCTTATATTTCCGTATATACTGTAAAATTCTTGCCACGCGTTTCACGACCCCCTGTACACTTCACGTCTCTTTCTTTTGCTCTTGATAAGAGAACCGAAAAGCTCGGTATATCCAAAAATCCCACGGGAAATACTCGAGGCCAATTAATGCCTGGGAAAATCGAAATCTTATAACCTCGAAGGATACGAAAACGTTTGTGGGCTCGAGGCAATTTTACAATCCTGTGTCGTCCTCTTCTTTTATTATTTTCGTGTACGACTTCATTCTGCACAGGTACCAAAATATTTGAACGATTTTGTTTATCACTGTTATTCCGTTATTCGTTACAAATAAATACGTTATGCACAAATTTTAGCGAAGGGAATGTTGAAAAAGCTGGCAAACGAGAAGCAGACGAAGAGGATGGAGGGGAGGGGGGATAAAGGGGGATGGAAATTGTCGGGGTTATCTGGGATATTTATTAATAAATATTTGCAATTCGAAAGGCTCAATCCTACGTGGTTTACTGCACTTCCGATTGACGCTTACGCCCTTAAGCTGAGTAGGAGAGCATACATACGAAAATAGGCAAACCAACCCCCCACCCCCTTCATACCCAGCGAAAGAAAGAACGTGAAAAAGGAAAGACTGCATTGTCCTTTGAAGTCCCTTTTTCCGAGGCAGTCGCGTTACCAAATGCAGCAAACTCGACAACAAAAACATTCCTATTACTCCTTCTCTCTTTCCTTCGAATCCAGAGCCAAACCTGCCATATTCGAGGCTGGAAAAGCTCAATGCGAAGCACGATAAGAAGATACTTGTAAGCTCGACATATATGATTTAATTCCTCCCTTTATACGTACGAACCCCTTTACGGTATTTCATTTTTTGCAACGCCTCGCCTCGCCTCGTAGCTCTTCGATAAACCCTTTCTCCACCCCTTTCTCTCAATTTCGTTTACCCTTGTCAGGCGCATGGGTGAAAGAATTTTATGATGATAACCATGATATCGTAGATCGTGACAAATTCTCTTTCACGATAACCGTTTCGCTAATATTTCCGTGAACGTTGCTACAAGCTATTGGAAAATTATAAAATTCAGTGGCTCAAGTTTAACTCGAGTTTCGGATTATTTGGAGCAATAACGATTCATCCACTTGGATAGAATTTTACGAGAATTTGCATCTTCATTTCAATCGAACAGGTAATAGTATCGAAAAGATTGTAATAAACAATTGTTTTTATATCAAAAGTCGTTATTGCAGAAATGTATTGCACAGGATTTATTTTCTTTACGACATTATATTTCATTGCGTTGAATTTACGTTTAATTTTCCAAGAATTGCATGTCCAAATATATGTGTATACATTTTCAAGCTCGTGCATAAGTAAAATGTAACATCTCTGTTGAAAAAAACTACCCCCTTGTGCCCTAGTCGAGAGAGAACAGGAGAAATGGTAGTTGAACCACCTTTTTCTACGTTCTACCCCAGAAACAATGAAACTCCCAATCACATTTTGTATTCCCCGGCCTCTCGGGGGTAAAACAACCCCTTTCATCCCCTAAAGCGTTCGATGTGATCTTTCCGTATCCCCCCAGGTAGCGAGAGACTCTCTTTCCACCTGCTGCTCTCATCTCGACCCTGGCTCGCTTCGTGAATCCCTTTACATTTTTATAAACCAGCTTAATAAGAAGCTCTCGTAGAAGGCGTCAGAGAAACGGAAATATAAAATAATGTGAGACCCCTCGCGAAATTCGGATCATTTTCGAAAGGGAATATTGTCATGATAAAAAAAGGCATCGACGCTGTCTAAAAAAAAAACATTGCGACAATTGTCGGTGTCCATCAGGAAAACATGCGGTTTAGTGTCGTTTTTACAAATCATTCAGAAACGAAAAATTTCGCTTTAGCATCAATGTTCCGTTCATCTGTAGGGACAAATGTTGTTTTCTATCGAATTGAAAAATGTCATCGAAGGAAAAAATCTAAGGAGCTGTCATAAATCAAATATATAATTACTAGAAAGAGAAGTAATTTATATGGTTTCTGGGAAATTGATTTTTTTTAAACTGCACAGGTGGAAAAAGCTCTTAATGATTTTTTAATCATTTAATTTTCCATAACGCAAGAACAAGAAGACCTCTTGCAACTGTTTTACTCAAGTAACACCATAGGTCATATGATGATAAATCGTGTGACCAGCAGTTAGGTACGTTAGCTACATACGGGGTAAAACCTCGCAGAAAATTCTCCGGGTTAAAGGGCATGGGGTGGGTTGAATTCTTGCCGGAGTACCTGGAAAATTATTATTTCAGAATTTATATACGAGCTGGCTTATGGGCAAGCGAGAAGCCCCAGAAATTTTCCAAGTGTGGAAACGTGTGAAAAAGTGCCGGTGTAGAATAATCGCGATCCATTATAGTATACTATAGAAAGGAAGGAAGCAGAAGGAGGAAAGGAAAAAGAGAAAGATAGGACTAGTAATCGTACAAAGGTGGACTGCACGAACCGACCAAGCCCGATTAATTGCTCAGAAAATTACATGAACCGACTTTCCTACACATATAACATTCTTAAGGACAATTAATTGTTTGGGATATTATATTCATCGAACTTTTCACAAAGGGAATATTTTTTTCGAGTACAATTTATTACTTGAATAATGACATTTAATTTTTTACGTACTTTTAATTATAGTGAGTGATCATTCATTTATAAAATACAGGGAAATAATTTACTTTTTTCGAATAATATTTGAAATGCAAAGGAATTTAATTATTTGTATGTACACACATTACACTCTTTCTATGGACTTTTTACGCGACAAGTGTTTGTTTAAATTTTCAATTTTTTTATTGGGTAAACCCAATAGAGTGTGTAAAGTTGTGTTTGATTGGGAACGAAGCTCAGACGATGGGATAATGCGGACCCACTGTTAAATCGTAGATTTTTCCAACAATTTCTTCAGAAATAAATAGAAAAATTATCAACAGCACACTGCGATCAAAGACGATATTCGATGCCTCGCCCAACTGTCGCAACTTCGATATAATTCGTTAGATGCGGTTTACTGACTTGAACGAACAAAAAAAAACTTTTAATCGTACGGAGACCGAGAGGAATACGAATTATATCTTTCAACTGACAGAACACTTCGAAAACAGAAACGCTACGTAAATCGTGCGTGGGTTATTTCAATTGAATCCATTCTATCTGTCTTTCATGAAACATCGGAGCATCAAAATTTCATATCACGTACGAATATCTCTGCAAGATATCCGTTCTGATCAGTCGCAAATTGCCGGCGTTTTGAAATTCGAACATTTTTCAAATTGCAGCTTTTATTTTTAAATATTAACGACAAATTTTTCGATATAAACTATTAATAAAATTTTAGCACGTTTAATAATGTTGCATTCGAATCACTAGGTGTTTGGGTTGGGGTGTAATTAGAGGGTCGATAACACAACTTGAAGTTGAAGCATGGACTGCCCATTAAGCGGCATCATATCTATATTTTTTCCTTAAAATCAGAATCTCCCGGTGACTGGTTCTGGGGTTACACAGAAGATTGGGAAATTGGTAGAGAAGTTGCGTGCGTGAGAGTTGAAACACCAGCGTTGATCCTAATTACTGATTAGAACAAAAACTACACCCCTCCCACCCAACCACACACACACACACATATTACATACGAATGCGAATCCATTAATTGTTAGGGTTCAAAGAAAAGGGCGTATAAATGATAATTGAGCAGTTGAAACGATGGTGGTTAGGCCCTCTCGTATATTAGTTTAGCCAGCATGTATGCACCAGAATGCGCAGTGGGTAGTAAAGGACGAAGAGATGAGATAGGGGTACGAGCCCACAGGTTCGCCCAGTCGCAAGAGACCAAAGCAGGGTTAACCTCACACTATGTTCTTGATAGCTACCACGATCCTATCCAACATCCTTCCTGAACACAAAGAGGGTGGGAAATGCGAGAGAACTCACCCTATAATACGTATCGTTACATATATATGTATATGAAGTGTGTATATACGAAGTGTCCTAATATTGTTGCTCCGGGCTTGCAGGTTAAATAAATGCGGACCTGCTGAAACAACAGATATTGTCAATTTTTTCTTCTGATGTTCTCTTGCTCGGATTTGGATGAGGACGATGTTAAAACGAAGCGAATGATCAGTGATCTCGATTAACCTTGCATAATGAGGGAAACAGAGGGGGAAAGAGAGAATTCTCGCACATGCACGATTCGACATCAACGATGATCGATTCGCGGATCTATCGCTGAACGGAAAGTAATTTCTCTGAATTTTTGACATGCTGCTAAGCAACTGAAAATCTGCCAAAGAGTCTCTAATATTCAGGCTTTAACATTCTCGGTTAGCACTTCTCAAATGAGATACTCTTAATATTTGCGTCCTAAATGGCTAACAGTGTCGCGAGGAGTCTCACAGGAACATGCAAATTAGTGAAGTTGGGGAAAACTATTCGGGAGAAAGTGATGGGATGGGCTCGTAAAAAGCTGCGACGGTATATGCAGAAACAATAAAAATAAAAATTTCAAAACTTCTCGTCGAGTCCAAACTTGACTTTTTACGAGAGTTGAATTGCCGTCTCTTAGTGCGATTAAAATTTATTTTGTTATTTTTCTGAAAAGACTGTCCTAACTTTTTATGAGGAACGAATAAAACGACGATATTTCAACAGCGGCAATGGCTATAACTCGAACAGATCAAGACGTGAATAAGACGTCAACAGTGAAATTTCGGAATTACGATAACGCACACGCTAATTTTTTTTACTGTTAGGATTCATATAAATTTGAACTTAAAAGGGACGAGACGTCCATATTTTTGGGAAGTAATATAATGTGATCAGATTCAAAGGTTTCAAATCGGGTAAAGTCCCTGCCATGTGGATTTGTTGCCCAGTCAAGAAGCGAAACAAAACAGCTATGTGAGCTTGGACCAACATTTTCCAGTACTTTGTGAATGTGTAGAACAGACTGTGCGGTTTCGTAGACCACAAGCTACCATTGTGCAGGAATTCTGTGCAGAAAGTGAAAAACGTGGAGAAAAGAGAGAGCAAACGACGCAGTGGTAATCTCTCTCTTTCCCTTCCTCACTGTCTGTCCCTCTTACTCTTTTCTATTCCCACTTGAAATTAATTCGAATAATGACACGTCATAGAATAATTTTATCTAAAAAAAATTATTCGCTCGGGTTATTGATTAATTTATGCTTTGTGTGAGATGTGACCGCTTGTGGTACGTTCCAATTTGCCTCAATGTTTATCAAGGCAATGAAAAAATAAATTTCAAACACCAAACATCGCGCTCATCCCCTCTCTTTCCCTCTCGCTCGCTCTCTCACTCTCTCGCTTGCATTGCATTTCTTTCCCTCTCTGGCTCCCTCTCTTCTACTTCCTTTCAACTGTAAACCCTCAGCAACAAGCTTAATTCTGATATGCCCAGTTTCGTTTACCATCGCAAATCCAACGAACGAGTCGTACAACATTACCAACTCCCTCAAATCGGAGGAACGTACGTTTATGCGAGGAACTGAGAACATTACAGCCTTCGTGGTAAATATCCCTTCCAGATTTTAACAACATCAAAAGATTTTTTTCCTACCGTTAATACTACACCACCGAAATTCCTGAAAGTCAGGAAATAATCCTCTTTCGACGTTTCGAAAATATAACTAACAATACAGGCATGTGGTTTGGGGTGTAAACCTGCGGAGAGCGCATTACCCGTACCTGAGTTCAAAATTCCTTTACCTTTTCTCAGTCTCCCGGGGTCAGAGACTGCTCTCGCGTATCATTTAGATAAACGGCCTCGCAAATTTTGAGCATTTGTCATTTATCAAACCGTTTATGACCTAGTTTTTTTTCGAAATAGTTTGGCGTTCTTTCATTACGTTTGATCCGTTTGAGGGGGGCAGGGAACTAGCGAAAATCCGGTAAGAGAGTCAATAGGCAATTGGTTAAGGCTGAGGATTTTTTCAACAGCGAATAAGCACGAGAGATTTAAATCTTCCCGATAAATTACATCGAAGACTTCTGAAATTGTAAATCTCGATTGTCACCATTGATCGTAATATAGTACAATCATCAATTACAGTTCTAACAAATTTTCAAATCGTTGTAAAATTCCGTGGACAATAAAATAGTTCATGGAATATTTATGAGATATCCGAATGCTGCCTTTCAACAGCGATTCCACGGGTTCTTTTGTGAGTGCGATTTCAATGTGAAGCTGGAAGTTTCACACTCGGTGGACTTTTGTGTCTGTCATTGCGATTCTACGAAAATGCCCGCATGTCTCCAACCAATTCTGTCGTCCAACAACGAAAGGGTGTCTTTCTTTACGAGGGCGGGGAGAAAAGGGAGTGAGATGGTCCACCTGAAGGCTGTAAGATTCTGCAGGTTGAAGAAAAATCCCTCCTGTTGTAAGCAGTTTGATTCAAGGGAGGGTTGAGAAAAGTGGCTTTTGGCTTGGAATTGTGAGGAAAAGCTCGTGCGAAAGAGGTTGCCTCGGGGACCAAGGACTTTCCGAGACGACCGTGAAAGAGGCGAAACGATGGAGGAAAAAAGAATGAAACTAGTAAAAAGAGAAAGAAACACTTTTGCAACTGAGGGAATAGAGGGGTGGCGTGTATGGTGGGAAGCAAGATAGGAAAGGAGAGCTTGGGAAGCTACATTTTGAAGGGTTAAGGGGAGGCAATCGAGTGGGATTAAAGCTTCTCGATAGCTTCCAACTTCACACGAGCAACGTTTCCTTTCTGTTTCTTCTTTCTCCATCGTAGTTGTCTCTGTTGATCGCCGAGTCTCATTCTTTTCGGTCGGCCTCCTTACTCTTTCGTCGATTTCATCGTCTCAAGCACGATGAAAAGACGTTTCGTGGTATTGGTCGTATATTCGACAAGGCCACTTCCCGTAGATTTGCAGACTCTGATGCCAGCCGCGCTCGCCTCCTTCATCCCGGTCTTCCTCCATTTCTCCTTCCTTATTTTCATCTCGATCTTTTCCTCCCTCATTTTCTCTCTAACTGACAACATTTATGTCGCTTTTTCACGGTCACCAAGTCCTTTGGTGATTTAATTGGACATTTTTTATTGTCAATTTGTGATTGAGATCGTGAGGGGTCGTCTTTGTCGTTAGTCCATGAGGCGGCGATCAAGAGAATCACTCAGCGGAGAACCGAACGATGCTGGCACCTTTTTCTACGGGGCTAAAATGGCGAGGGGAGGGGGGGGGTCAGATTCCAAACGATGCTTTGTAGAGCACCGCATTAAAGCTTCTTTTGTCCCTTATCGGTAAGCTGGAATGCAGCTGTCTACTTATACTTCGTCGTCTCTTTCGTCTTCCTACGTTCTGATTTCCAAAGCCTTCGAAGAAACGTTTCGTTCACTTCCGTTTTCATAGCTCTAAGAAGAGCAGAGTACTAACCCGCAGAATCTTCGCTTTACTCTCGAGTTCTCACTCCTCCTGGTTGATGACTTTGCACGCTTCTGTTGTGGCTTGTAGCTCCGATTACGAAAACGAAGCAAAAAACCTGAAATGACCTTCAACAGGGTACATGGGAGTCTTAGTATTTGAGAAGTTCCTTTGTCACGAGCTACCACCAGCATTATCCTCATGAGATAAGGTTAAGCCAGGGTAGGTGGAGTTGCCTATCTTGTCCAGGAAGCTGGCATGTTTGTCGAGATTGTAGACTTCGACATCAACATTGGGTCGATCCAAAACTTTCTTTCGTCCTTTTATCAAAACAAGTGGGTAATTTACTTGGGTATGATGTTTTTTTTTTCAGTGAACGAATCGATGATGACCATCTTACACTGTTGCGATAATCTAGGCTCCCTGTCTGAGGAACCTCTGCAACTGAGGAAAAAAGTGCGAAAGCGGATTTCGACAGTCCACAACGGTCCAGGATCACAGTAATGTTAGTAAAACACAAGGTTTGCTTTTGCTTCATGCCTGTCAAGGTTGGTTGATGTTGCATGCGAAGCTTTCACTTTGGCTATCATGAGAACACTGCCCACTAAACTCCCAAGCAAACGCGTATTTCCACTCTTCCTCTTCCTCTATGTCTAGCTTTTGGAATCTCACTCAGAGTGAACGGTATACAAACGGCTCGTTGTCTGTTACCAAGAGTGAAAAAGCACCACGATACGCTAAGGACGGGGCTTTAGAGCAGCACTTTATACCATTTTTTACATCTTTCTATTCGCTCTGGCTACCTTCGTCGTCTTGTGATCTGCTTGTACGGAAAAAGCTCTGAAATATTAAACGCGCAATTACCAGGCCCATTCACCGTGCGATGCATCACTTTGGCTCAACTCTGGCGTTTGTATCACAGGGACATCAGAGAGCGAGAAAAGAGGTTGTTCTTCCTCGCCATAGGGTGAGAGGAGCTGGGGGAGGGATAGATTGTGCGCAACCAGTGCATGCATTCTTTCATTTTTCCCTCCTTCATCTTTCTCTCTCTCTCTCTCTTATGCTCCAGTCCTCCAACCTTCATATCTCTTTTATCCCCAACCCCTGAGCGCTGCAGACTCAATGCGATGATAAAAAGCTCGCACATGCCAAAAGATAAAAAGCTCCAGCTTGACTGAGAAGACGACAGGCTGGTTGTGTCCAAGCAATATTAAAAGTTGAACAAAAAGTATGAAGAAACAAGCACGTCTATGTCTAGATAAAGCAGACAAGACGTGGAGTATGAAATGCAGGCGCGAGCTTGAATTGAAGACTGTAACAGGTACGGCAATGTTCCGTTGTTTTGGGAAGGATTCATTCGTTCTATGATGTTGAAAACTGCTGTTTAGTGCTCCCACGAGACATAAGTTTCGGACGTTTCAGCACCCCAGCAAACGTCATTCAGTGTATTTTCAGGAGGAGTGCGAAATATGTGTCCCATCGATACGTAACTCAAGGAAACACAGTGTCCGGGTGTCTCGTCATGTGGAAATGAATGTGTGGAGTGTTGAACTCTTACCCGGAAAGAAGGTTCGTTCCTCGTAGATATACCGGTGGCTGGGATTCCAGTCGCAGTGGATAGACGGATCTAGGGACTGTAGTCATCGTTGTCGGTTGTCTTCTTCGGTGAGGTGGCAAGGCAAAGGTTGTATATGTATGTTAGATGGCTGGAAGCGTACATGGAACGTCGTAGGACTATCCTAGGGGCTTGGTTAGGTGGGGCTTTCTCACCCCCTTCTTGGCATTCTCACCTCATCCGTGCTAGCTACGAGATCCATGTATACACACCTAGATGTCGAAATAGAACGCTATGTACGAGGATGCTGAGGTATATACATCCATACATCTATACAGGTACATTATCCAGCAGCCATTTCAGCGGCATCATGGTCTGAAAGCAAGGCGACAAGTGTGAGTTGGGTGAGGTGGAAAGGAGAGATGGCAGGGGTGAACCGAGTTTACGGGCTGCTCCATCACGCGAGAGCTTAGCTTATCTCAATGCAACAACGTAGTATCTGAGGCTTCCGTCTCCGGGCCGCGGGACTACCGGCCTGACGCTCCTCTCCCTCTATCTATCCACTTCTCATCGTGGCTCCCCTATCCTCTGTTGGTTCCGTATACTATCCCTGCGTGTTCACACTGTTGCCGCTCCCTCCCCTGCTTTCCTCCGTTTGTTACTCTCTCTCTCTCTCTCTCTCACACGCACGCTTTCTCGCTCTCCCTCTTTCCTTCTCTCCTGCTCTGTTGGTTGTACATGAACAACTACCACTGCGATGAGCAAGGAATAGTTGCTGGTTCCTCGTTTAGCTGAACTAGTGTCCCCTTGCCTCTCACCAACCCTATCTCTCTTTCTCCATTCTCCATTCTCCACCACTGCGACGTTCCATGCTGAACTAATTCGCGGTCAAACCCGTGCGCTTCCTCGTTATCCAGCCACCAGCCATCGCTGAAGGCCCATCCTCCATCCTGGTTCTTCGTTCCTCCTATAGCAGCAAGCTATAGTTGTCGTACCATGGAGTTGGCCAGGTTTAGAAAGTTCTGTCGAAGATTAAGAGACGATTTATGGTCCAGCTAGGAGACAGTAGATTCTCCGCAAACTCCACCCTTTCATGAAGCAAGCAGCACCACTACAATCCTCACCCACTCCCTCAGGTGGTTTAGTCTCTTTGCTCCATCTCCCAACGGTCTGGAATATCCAGGGCCAGTGTCCAAACCCTCTTCTCTAGAACTGCCCAGCAACGGCGTTCTGGATTGCTCTTGCTCAACCAACCATTCGCCTCCAACCCTTAAACTCTTTCTTCCTTTCTCTCCCATCACTGTTCTCCCATTGGCAATAGGTTATTGTGGTCACTTCATGGAAGAGGGACAACGTTTAATCGAGTGGTAAAGCGATAACGCTTAGTACCGGTTGTTCTCTTCGTGATGGCAGTGGTAACGTTGCCGCTGATGGTCATGCATGTTCATCGGACTAATGCCTTTGAGCTTGAAAATATTTGGCTTTATTAAGCTGGCTGCTTCATCGTAATTGAACAAGTGGACATCCATTTAGTGCATAAGCAATCGAGATTAACGGTCTCTTTAACTTTCATAGAGGATAATAAATGGCGTTTTATGTCCTGATGAATAAAATGTTTGGATTCCAAAGCTGCAAAGTAACGAGACCGTTGCTAATCCCAAGAGCTCCATTGAACTCGCAGGATCTTCAACCATGCCGGATTGACTTTGGGTTAACAGGACGGGAGAGAACTCGAGATCCCATGGGAACTCCACTTTCTGCTTGTCCCTCTCGATTTCGATTCTTTTTGTTCATAGTTCGTACTCCCGGGGACCCTTGACACGGTGTCATATCCCGTACACTACATATAGTCTTTATTTTACCAGGCTGTTATTCCTTTTGCTTCGGCATTCTTTTTTCAAAGATATGTGGTATCTGCTCTTTTCATGTACCCTTTAAGATACATATAGATGTATAAACGTTAGTCCAGAGTCATTGCAGTATACCACGTACTTACGGCAACTCGAATCCTGACGGCTCAAAGATCGTACACACTCGAATCGTCCGTGCCACATGCCCTCTTTCCAATGAGGCATGTGATCCTTCCACGAAAGCACGAAAGTTGAAAGAGCCAACTCGAATAAAGATACAGACCGAGATTGCCATGGAGTACCAGTCTTGAGCTGAATTGCTGCAGTCTCTACATCTTGGACCCCTCAAACTCTCTCTCCTCCCTTCCTTTGTCCTCGTGAAAAAGAGAGGGACTGGGGTAGGGGTAAGAGAGTGAGAGCTTACCACGAGAGCCTTAGGGAATATGTCGTATAGCACATTTGACGACGACAACGTAAAGGACTACGTGCTGCTTGGACTCGCTAGACACTGGACACCACTTACGCCGTGCAAACAATTTTTTTTCCTTCATCTATATCCCCACGACCCTTCTTGTCCGCCGACCTATGACGGCCGGGGAAAAGAGTGAAAACGAGATAGTGAGCATACACATGACCATGCTACGAAAAGAAACTCAGACCTATATACATGTACTGGACAAGAAAAATTCTCGTTGCGTGTTAGTGTGCACATAAGAAAATCTACTCTATCTCTCCAAAGTTAAGTCTTGAATGACTGTCTCGCGTATAAAATGCATGGGATTTCGTTCGCTGTAGTATCCCTCATACTGAGCATCGAACGGTTCTAGTTTGCTCTTGTTTTGTTTTCTCTTTTTTCATCCTTTAAGCGCTGCGTATTTGAACCTTCCCTTCAAAGACTCCAAGTCAAAGTGTTTCGAGTCAATGTACCAAGTTACCTTTGAGTCTGCTACCTTGGGTTCCATTCTGCTGTGAGTTTTCAAGTACTTTAAGATTTGGAAATATTGCAACATCAATTTCAAGTCGAACAAATACTGTTTTCCGAAAAGAAGAGAAATCACACTACGATATGAATTTATATATTTCAATACGAACATCTCAACCATTTCTTTAGTTACTTTGCAGGGACTTTCAGCGCAGATCACATTTTGTATACTCTCACAATCAACTTCGGATATTTTTCTTTAGTTTTATCGAATCGTACGAGCATTGAAAGGAGAATAAAGGATGCAACATTGGTGGTTTTCATATACACACAAACACAAGGTTACAGAGTTAGTGTGATATGCTTCGAGGAGAGAAAAGACGTAGTTGGACGATGGGGTGTGAGAGTGCTGTTGGAATGCTTGAGGTTGTGGGAGGGCCAAAACGAAGAACGAAGAAGAGAAGACCCTGGGGAGCTGGCAGCTCGTTACGTGAGACGTGGTGCTCTCCCTCCTCCTGCTCCTCTCTCTTCCTTCTTCCCTCTCACATTTCATCCCTCTTGGTGTTCATTCTCGCTTCCTCACACTTTTTCCTTCTTCTCTTATCCACCCTGTCTTTTACGCTCCTTTTTCCTCTCTCACTCAAGCCATACCCATCCTTCTGCCTCTTGCAGACGGCGTCGTAGCTCCGGTAAAAGTACGCGAGTTTTGCCTCACTCGTGCCCTTGCTCTCAGCCTCCACTCTAGTCCAACGGCTATACACACTCCCCCTTGTCCTCCTCCTACTTCTTCTCCTCCCCGAGGCTCGACTCCTCCTTCATGTGCTCTCCCAGTGCAGTGGTCTGAATAATGTCCTAACCCTCTCGTCGCAGTAGTTTTTTTCCATCGTACACACGCTGTATATTCTTTATACATGTATGTTATATGGTCACAAACACCATTCTTGTTGGTATATCCAGGGGTAGCTAAGTTTATAGCTATACGAAAGGGCAGCAGTGAAGGGGATGGAAGGGTAAGAGTCGTGCTTTGCTTCTGCTGCTTCCTACGTATCACTACTCAGTAACAAGTGGGTATTATACGAGGCTGGGAGCTGTTGCCGACGTCGAATTTCTTCTCTCTCCCTCCGCACCCGATTTTCTCGCTCTTCCCTTTGCACCGCCACCCTCTAGCTCAACTTCGCCCTCTAACCTGCTTTTCCTACGAGTACTTTTCTTCTCCGGCTATACGTCATTTCTCACCCCAAAGATTCGCCATCCCCCTTTATTCTTCTCCTTCATTTGTGGGAGTGATCGTCTCGGTTAAGGGCTTCTCCTATTGCCAATGGCGATTACGTCTTATGTGCCTAGAAGTGGCTCCTCAGAAGAACCACGGGAAGGAAAAAGACAGAAAGAGAGAGGGCCGATCAAGCTTCGCATACCCCCAACTTTCTTGTCTTCGCCAGCCAACCAAGCCCACAAAACTACCCTTCGCCAAATATTTTTCTCCTTCACCAATATGTGGGAAATTTGTACGAGGGGGTTCGGCTCGATTGCAACACCATGCGGGTGGACTAGAAGCCACGAGTATAACTGACCAAAATAATATAAAAGGGCTGAGACGAGAACAGCAATACGAATATACATTTATATACTTTCAGAAGATACTGGGGTAAGAAGCACCATAAATACTTCTGGCTACTGACAGACTCAACCAGAACTATTCACAGTCTCGCCCTT